>VUQK01010898.1:3464-14350 GCA_015106715.1 Bujurquina vittata | reverse complement strand
GGTATAAAAACTCGTGTAATGTTTGGTCTAACAAGTTTTCAGTGTCATCACACCTTCTGTACTGGTGCAGAAGTTGCTGCACAGACCTGCTGCACCACATTTTACAAAGTTAACTGTCTATAGAGTCGAGTTGATTACCCAAACATAAGTATAAATATGAAACGCAGTAGACTAATCCGAAAAAAAACAAGTCATATTTTCACATCTGAAAGGTGAGCCCAGAAGACAATAAAGAACGAAAGTTGCTCCTTACCTAGTGCACAAAAATGAAAAGCTTGCACCTTCATCCTTAAAATAAAGATTTAAAAAGTACAAGCGCAGCCACATTTAGGAACTCATTATTCCATATAACGACGTTTCTACTTCTATGTCCACTCAAAATGCCCTTCAAATGAGTACCAACAGGGGCGGCTAGCAGGCTAACGCTAGGATAACTACTTGGCCAACAAGTGTGCTAGCTATAAGCTAACATTAGCGAGCTATACGAGCGACTGCAAGCCTTAAATAGAGCTTTCAGTTAAAGCTAAATGGTGTTTGACAACCAGACTTGAGGGTTCCTCCACAAACCCCAAAATAACACTGTTAAGCGGCATTTTGAAATCACCAAGCATGCAGAGTCTTAAACTATTCCGCACAAATGAGCTTTATTTAGCTAACGAAGGCAACACAGGAGCAGCGAAGCTCACCGGAGATTCAACACCAGTTCAACTTGATTAGAACTTCACTCCCGGAGGATCCTCAGATGTGTGCAGAACCTCTGTATATCCTTTAAAATTAACTCCACCGTAACGCGAGGACCGGTACATTCGGCGTATAAATAACTTAGTAAAAAGGTGACTCCAACTATTTACAGTGCAACTTTTCTTCTATCTTTTCGGCCCTTGGATAATTCCGCTATGGCGAAGGGGAAGCGGAACTACCGACCCAGCCCTGGCCTGTTCAATAAAATGTTTCAAATGAATGGCTTGCGTGTGAAGACAGTTTTCTGAAGCCAATAAGTTATAGCCCGTGTGCAAAACTACACACATGACACGCAGCTGCAATAACACGTTTTTGAGCACTGGGAATACTAAAAGTGAGAAACACGCTGAAATTTAATTAAGTGGAATTTAGAAGTTGCGTTTGGTCGAAAAGCATTTTAGGTAATGTAGTCTACATTTACAGCTATTTATCAACTGCAGGGCTTTTGTTTTGTAAATTTTAACTATAATGTGGCAAATTTCTCAAAGTGATTTGACATTAATGTAATATTTGTTTTTTCTGCCCTGGGGAGGTTTAAATGGCCTAATTATAAGAGCGTAATTTTTTAAATATATTTATCGAGTAAAACTTGGTTAATAATATGAGTCATCTCTGTGCTTTTCGTGCTATACATAAAGACATAAAGAAGTCCATGAGACGTTCTAAATAAATTTTCTCTAATGGCTAAAATTGTATCAGTGAAGAAATTTATGAAGTCATTACTAAAGGTTAAATGTGAATACTTGACTCAATGGTGCTCTGACTCTGGCTACAGTGCTGAAAAGGAATCTGGGGTTGCTTTTATTTTCTTTAATCAGCGGTGAATATTAAGATGTCCCAGCTGTGGCTTTCAGTGAATTAAACTCTGTCTGGGTCTTTGGTTGATTAATAAGCTGAAGAGGAAGATTGCTGCTACTCCTTCTCCGGCCTGGGCTTTGAGGATTGTGACAGGATGACGCAGGGCTGTTGATTCATATAAACCAACAGAAACTTGCTGTAATCAGGTTTCTGTAAGGCAGAATAAATCAATATGTTGATCAATTATTAAATCATTTACTAACAAGGAGTTAGAAGAGAGTTTGGCAGTGCAGGTGTGTGCTCTTAGTCGCCTCGTGGTTCAGACAGGACAGTAAAATCACTGTATGTGATATTCTCATTAGAGATGCTGTCTTTCAAACTGTTTACTGGGTATCTCAGGTGAAATATTACAATGTCTTACTACAGGGTTAGGACGTGTACTAAGTATTTCTGGTGAAATGCTGTCCCTGTTGGTGAAAGTTTTAGTTACATTTTGCAGAGGGTGATTGCAAAACTACTGTGAAGACACAGCAAGACTCCACACCACTCACTATGCTGCATCTGCTGCAGACATCGCTCTGCTTGACACACTATGTGTTGATACAATTTCTAAATTGCCCCAAGTATTTTCTATGTAAAACAAGAAAAAAGTTTTCACATCGCAAACAAAGACAGTGCAGTTCAACCATACCGGAGGGGAACATTCATTGCACTCCAATGACTTTGCATTGTGTGAAGGTGCCTCCACGTCACTTCTGCAATTACACATTTATCATAAATATAATTACCACAGGTTTGGTACATGCACGACCAACAAGGTTAAGAACACACAAATAAAAATGAAGCTTTTCAGGAGACAGACTTATATTGGTAATAAGGCGAGACAGAGCAGTTTGAAGAATAGAAAACCTGGTTTATCCCAACAGCATGAACTGAAGCAGTTTGTCACCCATAGATCAAATGTTCAAATGTTGACACAGGGACTCATTGCTGTAACAATACTTCTAAGCAATATATCACATACTGCTGGAAGGCCTGTTTATTTCCCCTTGAATGGTGCCACATTTGTAAGGAAAATGCATTTGTGGGTTATATCCATGAAAAACTTGTCAAATCTATTTTGGCAGTGCTAAATGGTTCATGCTGCTATTGACTCGTTTGGTGTTGTTGATTGGATTAGATGGTTGAAGCTTGAAGAAAATGTCAACCATCCAACTTATTGACAATTTAACAGTTTATTCATTTTTTTTATATTTTATGTTGACTTTATGCATATATAAAATATAGAAAACATACATTTGAACAATGAACACCCCCCACCCACAATCAACACTCAGGGTGTAAAACTAAAATAAAAAAATAATGAGATTCAAATAAATCAGAAAAAACAAATGCATAAAAGTATATAGATGTATAATGATACATATAAATAAAAGTTTCAATCATTCAACTCTAATGTCGAGATAAAACATCACTCTCTTATTAATAAATATGAGTTGCAGGAAGTACTATTAATCTTATTAGGTGCTGTTCTTTTATTTTGTTCCATTTCACTCGTTCATTTCAGCTTGGTTACTTTCCAAAAATTGCATGAAAGTGTCCCATATTTCCTTAAACAATTTAATCATTTAACAAACAGGGTTCTCAGTAGCATGTGGAAGAACAATACACAACCACAACAGCCTGGCACCTCCTCTTCATGCTGGTCACACACTAGTGTGTGATGGCATCCCATTCTTCAATCAGCATTTGTCGCAAATCAACCAATGTGGTTGTGTTTGTCACTCTGGCACGAACAGCACATCCAAGTTGTTCCCACAAGTGTTCAATGGGGTTGAGGTGAGGACTGCAGGCAGGCCATTCCATCGTCTCTAATCTCAAATTGTGGAGGTAGTCTCTAATAGACCTGGCTCTGTGGGGGCGAGGTACCAGACTGTGGAGATATGTATTTGCCACTAGTTGCAGAATGTCATCTCAATCTCTCTCTGCATTGAAATTGCCTCCAGTGATGACAAGCCTTGTTTTTCCAGTGAGGGAGATGCTGCCCCCACACCATCACGCTCCTTCCACCAAAGGCTGTCACCTGTTTGGCATTGGCAGAGAAGATTTGGCAAGTTTTTCATGGGCACAATCCACATACTTAGTTCTGCTGCTCAATACACAAGTGCATTTTCCCTACAAATGTGGCTCCATTTAAGGGGGGGTCCAAAGGTATAAGATTTATTGCTAAGAAGCATTGTTACAACAAAGAAATAATGAACCAAATACAAATTTCCTTACTTATTGTGATCAATTTATGCCAAAATGTCATTTAATTCAGTGTCAAAATACAGATTGCACAACTGTATGCTACAGTCTTATAACTCTGTTATTATAACTAGTAATAACAGCTCCTTTTATGGACAAATAAAATTGACACAGTGCAAAAAATTACCATTGAATACCCCAAACAGCAAATTAATTCATTATTATGCATTGGTTAAACATATGTTCTTCACTTAGGTGTGTTGAACCAAATAAATAAAGAAGTATCATCCTTCAAAAGCAAGGTCACAGCACAAAAGCTTGCCCAGGTTCCAGGATTCACCAAAACAAACATAGTTAAACTGCTAGAATGGAGGGAGATTTATAATGGTATCTGCATTTCTTGCCCATCTGAAATAGTCCTGTTCTTTGTCATTTCAGCAGATAAGGTAGCAACATCCAAAGGGCATCTTCTTGGTCAGTTTTTTTCATTAACATTGATTAAAAAAAACATGCCAGAACAATCCTTGCACTTTTTAAATGATTTGATGCTTCCACATACATTTGGACAGTATCACACAGCAGATCATTGTGACAAGAAGAGTTGCCCCACATACGGGTGTCACCAAAGACCCGTCACCCACTGGGAGCTGGAAACTCACTCGACTGTGCTCCTACAGGGGTAAAAGTGAAAAATAAAAATAAAAACAGTTGTGTGTCATGAAAATTCATTTTTTTCACTTAAGAATTGATGAAAAGTTTTAGAGAGCCACCTGCTGAGGCTTGATTTTAACCCAAAAACAGGTGCTTGAATTGCTGATGGTGCATGGTGCATTCACGGCAGTGTGAGGTTCCAAGCCATGCAGCTGTGTGCCTAGACAAAAAAAATAAATGTTTAGAATAAAGTGTATCAGAAAGCCAACATGAAGGGGCTTTAAGTCATATTTTAGTTTTGACCACATCAGCTTTCAATCACTAAAATAACAATACTGTATAAATCCAACTTTCCATAGCCTTTTATTTTACTCTATGATGGTTGTATTCACAACCACACAATTGAAATAATTTGGTAATATTCCTTCCCACTCCACTTTAATATTAATTAGATATAGATTTAAGGTTTTCCCACTCCCACAACATTCTCACATTTAGATTAATTTTGCAGTCACATTACAATTAGTAGGATTTATAGTATTTGGTTAATTTGTTTCAATGTAAATTATGTACATGTATAGTAAATGATGGCCTGCATATTTGTTTTACTTTGTTTTATCATGAATTTATATAAGCTGCATTATTTTTGTTTTATTTTCTCCTTGGAAAATGGATGGATGGATTTTATTTTCTCTGTTTTCTTGATTTCCATCCCTGCTGCTTTAGTCCTTCCTGTTTTAATAAAAGAGGATTCTGAGGCTGTAGCTGGCATCAATGCAGAGGTAAACCAAATGGACTGAACTATCTGTTGACTGCATGAAGGTGAATATTGTTTCTTTATATAAAATTTAGTTGCTGTCCCCCTGTTTCCCCTTTTGGATTAAAATGGTTTACTCCATTATTATAGCTTGAGCTGTTTCTCATGTGTTAGGTCAGTTTGTTGAGTTAAAGACTCGTTTTGAAAACCATTATTTTATTTTTTGTAGCGTTCTGTTTAGACATCTCTTTGATGGGGCCACTTATTTCTTAAAACAGCCTATTTTCATGGGTATGCATTTTTTAAATAATTTTTGTAATTCTCATTTTTGCGTTTTCAGTTTTAGCGTTCCCCTTTTTGATTAAAAACAAAAATCCAAAATATGGAACATAAAGGTGTCAAAACATGATCTGAATTTTCTTTTCTTTAAATGAAGTCTGCAGACTTCTGGATTTAAAATAAACTTCATCCACTTACATTTTTCTGTCCTCAGCAGCAGCTCTGGAGCTTCTATGTCAACAGATGTAAACATTTCCCCATCAAAAGAGGGTTTGTGGTAGCGACCGTGTATTGGAATTGTTACTTTTAGTAGTCTGGGAGTTGGTCCAGTGGAAGGATACACATAGGTGACGAAACCTGAAGACTTGTGAGCAGGAACCTCAAGGTCGATGGCTGAATCTAGTAATATCTTACAAACGTGAACACAGATACAATTAAATAAAAACATATATACACACATTGTGTACATGAGTATGGTTTGCAATAGGATTTTTCGTTGGTATCCTACCTGCCAATTACTTTGCTCACTAAGGGATGCAAGTTGATATGGATCAACATAGATGCCTCTGGGCCATCTATGAACCAGCAAAACTCTGACACCATTGAGCTCTTCAGATCTGAACTTAATTGTGGTTGTCACCTCCCTAAAACATATTAGAAATCACTGATTCTTCTGAAAAGTAGCCTCAAAAGCATAAGTGCTTCCCGCTCAGAAAATAAAAAGCCAAATACCTGTGGAAACCCTTTTTGTTGACCTCTACTGACACTGATGAGGGCTCAAGCCACTGCCTCAGAATATCACAGTGGTTCAGATTTTCATCTGCACAAATGAGCAGGTCACATTGATCAGGACAGTAACAGCAGTCAGAAATAAGCCGTTTAATTTTTACTGTAATTATGAATGTTAGTGTGTGGTGATTAAAAGCGATTAGCTTTTTGTACATGTATTTAGAGTTCTTGCAAATCGCTGGAAGAGATAAAGATGTAGTTGCGTTTTGGTTTGTTTTAAAGTTTTAAACAGTGCTAGATTAGTAAATACAGTGATCAGTGTATGTTTATAGTTCTCTCTCTCTCTGTCTCTCGACTATCGAGCTTTCATATAGGTCCTAGATCACGTACCTTTTTCGACCACACAGTGACATTTCGATACTAATGTGAAAGCAGAGACAACAGAGAACAATATAAAATACATTAAAAATCTAATGATCGACGCTGATACTCGTTTACAGCCTGTTTATTTGACTGAAAGACAGCAAAGGCAGAACAAGCGCTCCTTTCGAATGTTTACGGAAGCCTGTTGAAGGACCCTTTTGTAGCTTTGGGGAGGCTATAATGGTGCCTGTGCACAGATAGAAAAACACAAGCTTCTAACGACACCGCAAGGTGAGCTTTATAGACATGGAAAGCAATTTTCAGAACAATATTAATGATCACGGTACATAAAGGTTAAATAATTAAAAAATTTTCTAATCCGAAATTAAAAGGCAGGCATTCCAATAGACAGAAGTGTTTGATACCGATTAACCTTTTTTTTTTATTTTTTTGGATACCGATTAACCTAGCTCTGCAGGCAACCTAGCAACGTGTAATCATTTGTGAAGCGCTCCTTGATTTCTTAATTCATAGTGTACACGAACAGCTATTAATGATGGCTAGGATATTTCTGTTTTAAACATTTTTTACCTGAATGGTTTGTTTGAGTTTGGCTTGTTGGATGTGATATAAGTAAAGGATGCGTTATGCAGCAAAGCGCTGCGGGGTGCAGTTCAGCCCTCCTTCCATAGTTCTAATTTATGAGCTCATGGAAACCAAAAAGCTGCGGAAAAGAATAATACCTGTGCGAAACCTCCCCAAATACTCCGGTAAGACACGGCGGATACTTTGCGACTCATGCATGCATTTTCTGTTTATTCATGCATCTTCTGTTTATATAGTTTATATTTTTATAGTCTTGTTCATTGTTTATTAATAAAGTAATAATCCAGGAAATGTAACAAAACGTCGAAAGTTGCGAGGCCCTGAAGTTTTAATTTCTACAGTTTTTATACAACATAGTGAAGAAAGTGTCCCAGGTTTCCAGGTGGATTACCTGCAAGGCACTGAGCTCCAGGCTCCTACTACTTTATGCTAATTTGACTGTAATTTAATAGGAAGATGCATCACTGAAGCCCCATTTAAAGTGAGGGTCCTTAAAGTTGACCTGTTATGCTCCCTATTTTTATTGGATTCTATCAAAGTATCTCTCTATGAGTCACAGATCAAAATAATTTTTATGCATCTCATACTGGTCCTTGGAGCAGCCAATCAAACTGTCTGTAAAAAAATTGTTTTAGATCCTCTTCCTTTAAGGACATCCTCCTTTTGTGTGCCTAAACAGATCCAAGAGAAAAAAAAGAGGAAAAAACTGCCTAAAACTGAGTGTTTAGAGCAGTCTGAAGCCCGAGCTTTTAGATCACATGGATTACTTGTATATGTTCTGACCTCAGTATTAAAGCTTTAGCCATGTTTATACACTGTATGCAGAGGCAGCCCAAGGTTTGATGGGGTCCACTCCCTACCCCCAGCTAAACCCATCACCCCACCACCCACTACTGAACAGCTAATATTAACTAAATATTGTCCATGCTTGACAATTACCATGGCTTACTAGTGCACTATAATTAAAAATATACCAGTAAACCATGCATTTTTAAAAGACGTTAACTGTTTTGTTTTTGAATTGTGCAAAAGGGAAGAACAGTCACAGAGAATCTAACTTTTTTCATATACTGTATGAGCACCCACCATTACACTAAAGAAGAGAAAAAATGAGGGAAAAGTATCTACCTGAACTATATGAAATAATTTTATCATTTCAGTTGTCATACCTACATAATTTATGTGTGTAGCTTATTTTCTACTTAAATTACCACAAGGTAACTGGGCAGGAATATACCAGCTTATTACATCATGCCTTCTCTTCCAGACTACAGCATGGCTGCTGAAAGGCTGAAGAACAACCCTCGGCACAGGGACTACCTTGAGGGCGTCTCCCAAAGTCAGCTTGAGAAGCTTTACATCATCCTGCATGATCACATGCAGGGCTTCAGCCTGGAGCACAGCCTTTCCTCGTTCCGTCTGAACCCTGATGAAGATCTGAACAAGCTGGATGATGAGGAGCTGGCTCGAAAGAAAGGCCAAATGGATGAACTGTTTGAGAAGAATCGGACGCACAAAGATGATCCTGATTTTATTTATGACCTAGAAGTGGATTTCACTAAGACCACCCAAGAAAAGTGCAGCTGGGATGACGAATCAGATGATGGATTTTGAAACTCTCTCATCAATATTTTTGGTCAAGAATGTAGATTGCAAACCTACAGTGAGGCAGAAGGAGCATGTGACCCAACTGATGTAGACTGCAATGTGTTACATCCATATCCATACTAATACAGCAGAAATACTGTAATGCTCTGATGCCAGGATTCACCATGGTAAACAAAGAGCAGAGCCTCTTTTTTAATAAAGTGAAACTAGAACTATAGATGTGTGACATAACATCACATTTACCTTAAAAAGAGGCATAAATGGTCATTAGTTAAGGCAACAATATTGTACATATGATAATGTGTTTTTCTGCTTGATCCACTTAGTAATCATTGATCTGACTTGAATACTTGATAAAGCTGGGGGTATTCCTGGAATCTTGCAATTACAATTTTTTAAGGTAGCCCAACTGTAACTGCATGGGGGCAAAACATAGGTCTCAACAAACAAGACAGTTTACTTACTTTAAAGTCATAGCCTGGCCTAATAATAAGTTAGATGAAAAACTGCGTAGGTTCAAACTTCAAATTTTTAGACTGTGAAACACTTTCAGATTCCAGATTTAAGCTTGTTCAAGTCAGTAAATATCCCCAACTTGATGAAAATGACGTTATGATTGTTCACACGCTCTTAGTGAGTTCTTTGCTAATGTGGAAAATGTTCCAGTGTAAAGAAACTGACAACCTGATACACACACACACAGGTGTGTGTTAATATTAAATTTAGGACATCTAGTGATTACTGTCTCTAAAATTGATGAAATAAAATTGCCCTTGTTTATACAAATCACCAAACTTGAGTCTGTTTTACACACACATGTTCCATTTCAAGCTGCAATGAACAAAAAATAATGCACAGATAATAGTGAATTTTTATTTGTTATAAAATACTGAATTTTACAAAATACAAAGACTTTGGTTCTTTTTATTTGTGGCTTTACACCTATATGAGTGACATTCACAGTTGAATATGAAAGAAGATGCTAAAATCCTATTAAATAAAATCTGAGTCTACACCAGGAACAAAGCAATACAACAGATATATCTTTGGAAAAAAAAATGCATCCACAAAATAGTTTTATATCATACAAAATATATATACTTCCATATATGGTTTGACATGATGTTCTATGGCAAAGTTTTAAAAGAGATAAAACTATATCATAAAATCAAGCCTGCATTATCAAACCTTTTAAGGGGAAAACGTCATTCAAAGTGCTTAAATACCTCATTCAGTTGACAAGAGACACTGACCATTAGTACCACAATACATTCAAAGAAGTCGCAGGTTTTTGTTGAAATACAATAGAGAATGACTTTACATTGCTTTGCTAGTTTGGTTTAAGATAATCAAAGTACATTTTTTTTACACTGGTATCAATTGCAGTCGTTTTCGCAGTGCTGATGTATTCCCTACAGAGGTAGTAACAAAAAAAACCGACAATTCTTTTCCCCATCACCATTTTGGTATGGATTTAGGCATTTAAACTGTAAATTCTCAGCAGGCCATTGATTTGTTTAAAAAAGTTCTTTATAAAACTGACATTTCAAGTATGCTAAAGCCACAATCCGGGTTTTTGAGTTTGTTAGTAATGATATACACATACACAGCAAATGACTTGAGAGGAAGGACTTTCTGAATGGTAATTTGTGGAAACTACACCCAGATTTATCCAGAATAGACAAAAAAATACATAGGTACACTAGTTGTTTTAAAGCTACTGGACAAAGACAGCTGTCTTCAAATCCAGTAACAGGGACATAGTAAAGAAACAAGTGTAGATATACTCCAAATCCGGATTAGGCCTTTAAAGAAAGCTGTATGGACCACCATTTATATGATGAGTTGTAAGAACTAAAATATTTTATAGATCTATGACACTACAAAACTACCAAAAATACAGATGCTAGATAAGCACTTCTGAAAACTCATTTTTTCTTCTTATCCTGGGTGCATCTCGGACAAAACCTGACAGATTAAAAGGAGAGGAGCGAAAAGAAAAAAAAAAAAAGATAAGCCACTGCAGAAAATAGGCAAGCATTATAATGAATAGTCACGAAAAATTAAATACTGTTCATAGACAACCAGAATAACATTATTACTACTC
>VUQK01010896.1:44759-57679 GCA_015106715.1 Bujurquina vittata | reverse complement strand
TCTGTGTCTCTCTGGGGGGAATACATCCCTTGGGGGACGTCAAAAGATTCTCTGTGACATTATCCCCCCCCCACATACCCATCTCTCTCTCTCTCTCTCTCTCTCTCTCTCTCTCTCTCTCTCTCTCTCTCACACACACACACACACACACACGCATCAATGCAGATGGCTTCACACTCCTACCCATAATCCTCAGCCACAAGTCACTTCCCGTTTCATGATGAGACAAAGCCACAGATCATGTGTTTGTTATTTTTTTTTATGCTTGTGGCTGAGTTTCACACACTTCAGTCTTCTCTCTGTGCAGCTGGAAAGCAAAGGAGCAACCATGGCATTAAAGTGAGTATTTGGAGGTGAGAGGTAAAGTGGTCTACAGCATGAACTGTGTGCTGTAGTATGTGCCTGTAATATGGGAAAAGAGGGAGGGGGAAATGTGTACAGTATACATGTGTTCTGTGTGTGTGTGTGTGTGTGTGTTTGGGAAGGTTCTGTGCATTTGTTTGACAGCATACTGCATTCTCATAGCATATATTGATTAGTGTGCTTGATTTTCATTATTTATTTATCTCTCTAAGAGACCAAGTTAACTCTTGATCAATATGTGATCAGCCAGGGAAGGCTCAGGTTGTACTTTAAAAACAAGACTACAAACAACCTAACAGACCCTGAAGTCTATTGATGACTCAACACGCATATAGTTGGAAATGCTTAGAAATGACGAAAAGCTGGAACTAATGAATGCAGATCGTAAAAAGGGAGCAATACACAGATATTTTAAGGTTCCGATTTTGTTGTGTATCACATTCTTCATTAAATATGCAGCATTGGTCCTTATAATAGTGTGCTGAACCGTTAGCCAGCACAGCAGAAATATGAGAAGAGAGAAAATACAGCTGCACGCAGAGAAAGACACAAATGTGGCCGGGTGGAGAGAACCATCATTAAAAGTAAAACAAACATAAAATTATCAAAATGAGCAGGTTGCTTTTCTGTTAAGTTCACAAGGCAAACATACATCGACGACAACCAGGGAGTAATAAAATGAGAGTGAGGCAGCCTGGTGTTCCATTGTGTCTCATTGTAGCTACAGTTAACCGCATTTGTCTCTCTGCTGAAGTGATCTTTTAATTCAAGTAGACCTCCTATACAGGATGAGATTTTCATAATCCTCATAGTTTATGAGGATTGGATAGCGAGTTTGGAAGCCAAGCTCAGCTGGGAAAGTTGAGAGGGTTCACTCTGCTCATGCTTGTTTCGCCATCGCTCCTCTTCCTCCTCTTCTTTACAGCATCTGCTGTATTTCTCATTGTGTCTCCCAATATTTTTTCATTAGAAATGTGGGACAAACTAGAAGCGTGATGGATGAGCTGCCCTCTCTCGTGATGCCAGTTCATTGCATACTGATATATAAACAGATATAGACAGCAGATGTGTGTGCACGTATGCGTCTGTATGTGTGTGCGCGTATGTGTGATTATGTGTGTTTATGCAAGTGGCGTGCACATTCTCATTTGTTGTCAAAAGATCTATCATTAACGTAGTACTTTTTTTTTCTGTCATCCTGCTTTCCATGACCACCAATTAGGTCTAGAAAGCCAGATGATGGGTTTAGGCTTTTCACATTTGTGGCTACATCTGCTTAATTACCATGTATTACTCACACTATAGAGGCAGCCGTGATTGCGCTCACACAGACACACAAACCGCACTCATCCACCTAATGGACCAGCCCGGTCTTTGCTAGCAGGGCTTATATTTCACCCAGTGAGAGGGAGGGAACACAGCCAACAGGTCCATTACTGAGAGAGAGCATCATAGACGGACAGACAGAGAGAGCGAGCGAGAGGGATTGTGATGAGGGGAGAAAAAAGAAGGAGGTGGGGATATGGCTGCAGGCGTACTGCGGCAGCGATAGAGCGGCATGACGTGATAGGGGAGTAGAATGACGGACACACACACACACACACACACACAGACACACAAATACACATGCTTGCGTCTCAGAGGCCAGCCAGAAAAAGTAGAAAGAAGCTAAGGCAGGGATTGAGCCAGCCACACTCAGCAGCATACAGATTGGACTCAAGCTGGAGACTGGAGCGGTGAGTGACGCTTTGTATTTACTTTAACTTGTTAATATTTGAGATTCTTCTCTAATTTTTAAGTTTTTTTTTCTTGTTTCCTGATGAATCTGTGTTCTCTTGTTTTGTATACTTCCTGTTGATTATAAGAGCACACATTCACTATACTGTCTAATAGGAGGAATGTGTTCATGGTGGTAGCACAATTAGAAAAATAATGTGAGATGATGGGAGTTTAAGTTTGATTAAAAGAGGGGAAGTGTGAGTATCTAGGGGGGTGACATGACTGGCAATTGACCTGAGTCACCACTGGGGCTGTATGACTCAGGATAGCATGTGTAGTATTCATACTGTAGCATGTGGTACATCTGAGAAAGATGTCATGTTGGATGATGTGGAGAAGAATGGAGGCAAACTGCTTCTCCCATTGTGATATTTATGTTGTCAGTAGTCTGGTTATATTTTGTTTTGTTTACTTTGTGGCTGCATGTGTTTGTACCACCATCTCAGCTTCTATAATAAGGGCATGTGGAGATGACGTGTGTTAGACCAAGATCCTTTTTTCTGCGTATGTACAGGGGCCACTGTATCGCACCAGAAATACTTTGTGAAGTTCACAGCAAAGCTCATTTTCTATGTTCCAGTGCAATTTTGGAGGTACAAGGTTTGTAGATGACTTATATGCTGTGTTGTGGCATT
The DNA here is from genome assembly GCA_015106715.1 of Bujurquina vittata. Classification (NCBI taxonomy): domain Eukaryota; kingdom Metazoa; phylum Chordata; class Actinopteri; order Cichliformes; family Cichlidae; genus Bujurquina; species Bujurquina vittata. The sequence goes on along the minus strand of VUQK01010896.1, from coordinate 54,902 downwards.
TCTGATGATGACACATTATGTGTCATTTTGGGTTCACTTCATGCCAAATACATTTCCATTTGGGTCAAATGAGTCATGATAACATAAACACTCTTCAGCTCATTGTTCCAAGACATTTGTGTGTGTGTGTGTGTGTGTGGTCCAGGTATTACTCACGTTGTGTGAGCCTAAATCTGTTTACACAGATAAATGATGGTGGTGTGTCTTTTTTTATGGTAACAAAAGCTGTGTAAAATGTTATATTTTAAGGTGAAAGTATGTCTTAAGGACAGGGTAAGGTTTAGAGTAAGTAGCATTAGTTATGGTTACGTTTAGAGTAAGTCTCCAAGACCTTAATGTAAGCTAGAGTAATGCCTTCTGAGATCGCGGATACATGAGTGCATTCTTTGATTATGTGCAAAAAAATGACATTTTTCTTTTGGCAAAAGGCTGGAACTGATTCCATCAAAGAAAGTGACTTTGAAAATGAGTCACCTCAGAAGAGGGGTCCCTGATTGGCTGAATGTGTAGTTCCTGTTTGTTCCAGCTTCCTGTCTTGGTGAATGGTGAGGAGTTGCGAACCAATGGGAGAGCAGTGGTGAGGATGCAACCGTGATCCAGGAAAAAACAGCCCATTGTTCCCTGGACGTCAGAGAAGTGTGACCTGCTTCTGGCCGGCTCCGGCTGTTTAGCCCAGCGGCACACTGAAGGACGGTGTAACTTACTGACAGGTGAGACAGCAGAAGCTTCAAGTTTGATCATATGTTCTTTATGAGGTAAAGATATTGTTATGTTTATTCTGTGATGGCTTTCTTCTAAGAAAACTGCCTTTCCAGGAATCTTTTGTACCACTGGGTGTCACTAGTTTACTCTGATCTATTTCAGTACTTTATTACGGTTTTTCTGGCTGCTGTCATAGTGGAGGTGAATAATTAAATTTACTATAGTTTCCAGACTGTGTGACACACACAGGCACTGCTGATGTCCTTCACAGACAGAGAGGCCTGTGTTACCAACTCATGTATTGATTTTGTGATGAGTCAGAGGGTGTTCATCACAAGGGTGAGCGTGCATGACTGTGAGAGAGGGTATACATGTTTTTCTCATACAATATACAGTAACTCAGATAAGTCACTGGCTGCCATGTGACAGATGTGCTAAAACATTGTAACGCTATTAAATTGCACTGTTAGTTAAAAGCTAACATGTAGTCTAATGCTGGCTGCCATGCTAGCCTTGTTTTTTTTGTCCTTCAGGAAAGTATGAGCCTGATATGGCTGACATTTGTGATAGAAGTAAAAGATGCTTTTAATCAGCTTGCATAATTTACCTCATGGCTATGTGGGGAAAAGCATAATTATTAAGGGATGTAATGAATGAGAAGCAGTGTTCCTGCAGTTGCTCACAGTATCCAGCAGATGTCAGCACCATCCAGGCAGAGTGAGGGAGGGACAGCGGTCACTCCACAGACTAACCCATACAATCATTACACTCATCTGTAACAAAAAAACAAAAACAAAAACAAAACCTCAATATCTTTCTGTACCATATTTGAGTTCAAAACCTCGGGAAAAAGGTGTATTTCTTTCAGCCATTATAAATATGAAAGTGAAATCATGTATTGGGGCTCAGATCTGCAGAAATGAATATGTAGTGATTAAAAATTTATTTATAATTTTAATCCATAAATGTGAAAACCTGACTGTTCAACTATTATATTACACAATGACTGTAATGATGAGCCTGTGCTGACCAATTTTTCTTAACCATTTAACTATTTTTTGACATGTTGTGGACATTCTTTTTGATCTGCTAATCAAAAAATAATAATAAAATAAAAATAAAATAAAATAATCGAAAAACTAATCATCCTTAATTGCTGACCTCACCTTTTTTTTTACCTTGCACCTGGCTTAAACAATTTAAAAAAAATCTTAAACCAAAGCTTAAGCTAAATCCTTTAGGCATAGAAGTCACAGTTGCTCTTGTAACAAGGTGATACAGAACAATCTTTGAAGCACATCTTTGTGCTAAAGTAGATGATTTTTTTTTCACTAACTTACAGCTGTTGGTTTCAGTCAGCAGAAATTCCCCTTTTTTCTATCTTTCTTACACACACACAAACATCACCATCAGCAGCTGAGCCCCTTTATGTTCTTATGTAGCCTTCGGAAGTGCTGGTATGACCCTGGTATATCCCCAGGGAAAATCCAATTTCCATACAGATAGACATGGAGTCAGTCCACACCTGTGCTCCTGGAAATCCCAGCAGGACCTATAGCAGACAGACAAAAATTCTGATGCATGTTTTACGTCTGGACCTCCCAAGAGAAGGAGTATGAGAGAAAGGCACATACAGAAACAGAGAATGAGGAGGGGGAGGAACTTTTAGGGAGGAATAGGGGAAAAGGAGGATGGATGATCACATCTGTCTCTGTTTACCTACTGCTGCATCACTGCAGCTGCAGGCTGCTGTGTGGGCCTACATTAGCATCAATCAAAATATCACACATTTCTTAGTTTCTTGTGTTAGTATGTCTCTTATTATAAGTAGGTGGAAGGAAGGTCTCCTACAGAAATCTGTCCTTTTTCTTTACAAGATTTTTAAGCCGAAGCAGTCACCCTTTCTCCTGCTTTTCTCAGACTGCTGGAAATGTGTGTCTGAGTGATCCACATGACACTGTGTGCATTGCTGTGATTAGATGCACTGTCAAATAATCCAGCACTTTATCCTTGTGACTTTGACGGCTTAATTTGATACATCGCTGCTTCGCTAAAGACAGCTTCCCGCAAAGTCTTCTGGCAGCAAAAGTTTTGCTTTTTAAGATGGGGCAAGTAGGGTAAGCATTAAATCTGTAGTATATTTCTAAGTGTATGTTTATGTGTGTGTGTGTAATTATAACAAAAGCTATTTGGATTACGCTTTTTCAAAGTTTAATTAGAAAGAGAATTTACATCAAATTTGTACCTTTATGAAATTGTCAATATATGCACTCACTGGACATTTAATTAGGTAAACCATGCTAGTATTGAGTTGGACCTCTTTTGGCCTGCAGCACCATCTTAATTCTTCCAGGCATAGATCCTGCTGGAAACATTCCTAAGAGATTTTGGTCCGTGTTGACATGGTAGCATCACACAGTTGCTGTAGATTTGTGGGCTTTATTGGCCTATTGATTGTAGAGACCACTTGAGTTCAGTGAACTCATGTTCACAGTCAAGTTCAAGAAATTATTTGTGATGATCTGAGCTTTATGACATGGCACGCTGTGCAGCTGGAAGATGTCACTGTGGTCATAAAGGGATGGACATGGACAGTAGCAATAAGAAAGTAGGCTGTGGTATGCTAGTATTAAGGGGTCCAAAGTATGCCAAGAAATTATCCCCCACCCCAGCAATCTGAACAGTTGATACAAAGCAGGATGGATCTGTGCTTTCATGATGTTTATGCCAATATCTGACTTTGCTACACTGAATGGTGTAGCAAAAATGGGGACTCATCAGATCAGGGATCATTTTTTCCAATCTTTTATTATCCAATCTTGGAACACCTGTGTGAATTGCAGTCTCAGTTTCCTGTTTTTAGCTGATAGGAGTTGGATTCAGTGTGGTCTCCTGCTGGTGTAGCCCATCTGCTTCAGGTTGGACTTGTTGCACATTTAGTGATACTCTTTTGCATACCTTGGTGGTTATTTGTACTGCTTTTGCCTTCCTACCAACTCAAAACACTCTGGTCATTTTCCTCTGACCTCTGGCATCAACAAGGCATTTTTGCCCAGAGAGCTGCTGCGGATATTTTCTCTTTTTTGGACCAGTCTCTGTAAACCCTAGAGATGGTTGTGTGGGAAAATCCCAGTAGTTCAGCAGTTTCTGAAATACTTAGACCAGCCCATATGGCATCAACAATTGTGCCACATTTGAAGTCACTTAAATCACGTTTCTTCTTCATTCAATTTGAACTTCTGAAGGTCATCTTGACCATGTCTACATGTTTAAATGAACAGAGTTGCTCCCCTATGATTGGCTAATTAGATATTTACTTTAATGAAGAGTTGAGCGGGTGTACCTGACAAAGTAGTGAATATGTGTACAGAACTGTGAAAATGTAGTATGCACTAAAATAACATCTTGGACACTTTCAAAAGTGTTGCTATTTATTATCCGCTAACGATAATAAATAACAGTGAACAATAAACAGCATTAATTGTTACAATTATCAGGATACTAAATAAATGTTTTTAAAAACATTTGTTGCATCTGTTGCAGGGCTGAATGTCTTTATGAATCCCCGTATGTTTGGGATCACTGTGATGCTGCTGCAGAATGAACCTTGACAGCACAATGAATCGAATTCCCATCTCAACTTTTGTACACCTACAAATTTGATACTTAAAAAGATGCATAATTGAAATTATACTTTAATACTCTCAGTCACAACTAAACACATTAGTGTGAATTCCTAAGAGTAAAAATCAGGAATCAGGAATAAATGCCCTAAATTTAAAAAAAGAAAGAAACAAGTGATTCTTCATGTTGTACGACTAGTTTATTTTTTCCCTCTTTTTTTATGCCCTCCCTCCCCGCCCTATTCCCAAACTCACCACCTCTTTTTCCCCTCCCAGCAGAGCAGCACGGAGCAGTAAAATCATATGAAATGTTTCACTTGATCGGCACTTGCTTTGGTTTGCATAAGAGAGCGCAAAGACTCTCAAGCAGACTCTCATAGTTCTTGGAAGGTTTCTGTCATTCTGAGTGACACAGAAGAGGGTAACAAAACCTATGACTATCTCAAGTCAAAGCAGATCAGGTGAGGATTATACTTTTTCTACCTCTGACGCTGTTATGTGTATGCATTGTGCATTGTGGTAAGTGCCATCATGTATTTGAGTTAATTTGGTGGACAGTATGTGTTTGTTTGTTTTAAGATTATTAACTATAAGCATATAAAAAGCTGGTAATTATTGCTCTGTGTGTGTGTGTGTGTGTGCGCGTGTGCATGCGTGTGTGCGTGCATGCATGTGTAAATAGCTGTTTTTGTGTTTTAACTCCCAGCAGGCAAACTTGATTTCTTAGAAACTCCGTGCTTTGCTGAAAATTAGTTCACCTCGTGGTTTACCATGACTCATTTTGTCATATGTACTTGATTCACATTACATAACTCTGTGTAAGGAACAGCAAAGTCTCAACCCGATTAGATTAGTAGAAATTTAACTTCAACTCTTAAAGGTTTGGTTATACATTATGGTTAATGATCTCATACTATTGCAGATATGCACTCAACTAACCTTTCAACTTTTTGATGTCTCTCTTTCGTTTAGGTCAGTATGAGTGGGGGAGTCAATGTGAAGTCAGTTCCCCGTGGGCCTCCCTCGTCTGGAATCCCCCTCCCTCGCAGTCTGCTGCCCTCGTCTCCTAAAACAGAACCCCGCCGCAGGGCTAGTGACCTGCCTAGGCCCTCAAAACAGACCCCTAAACACACGCCTGCGCACGCACCTGCACACTCGCCGTCACTTTGCGCGCAAAACTCCAGCATCCCTGGGCCTACAGACCTCCTGAGAGATGGCTGCTTGAAAAGTCAGTTTTTCCAGCGGACAGGAGTTCTTCCTGTTCCACAGGTGTCACGCTCTGCCTACAGCAGCCCACTGACCCCACGACGAGTACCTCTCCCACACTCAAAAGACACGCTGGATCTGGGAAAATCTACCCCTGCTCAAATTCCCTTACAACTTCCCCAGGATGGCAACCGCAACAGAAGCACCTTTGCAAATAAGAACCAAGCTTATGGAGCCAGCAACCTGCGTCCACCACTCAATTTTAGCAGAGGAGACAACTCAAACTCTCTAACCCAAGCAATACGTGATGCAATACCAGGGAGGGAAGAGGAGCCTCCAAAAAACCACACACCCCAGTCCATCATAATGAGCAACTGTAACATTAGGCCCACACTTATTCAGTCAAGCAACAAACATGCCATCAGAGATCACAGTGACTCCGCTAGCCAATCAGATGAGGAGATGGGGACTCCTGAGGATAGCAGTCCAGCATCCTCTCCTCTTCCCGTGCCATTGCCATCTATCACTTTTACCATGACACTGAGATCCAAGGAGGGTGTTGATGTGCAGGATCAGGAGGCTAGGTCTACAGACACACACACGCCCAGAGTCAACATGGTTGCTGTGGCTCCCTTCAGCCATAGGTAAGGGATCTGTCATCACACACAAACACAACTGAAACAGCAGTTTATAAAGCCTTCCATTATGAGCCCCTAATCACTGACCTCCCCTTGTAATTATTATATGATTATTTTCTTTACACATACAAATCTTTACACCAAAGACTTGCCCCAAAGGCCTGTTGTCGCCATTTTGGTGCAATTTCAGTACCTCTTGCAGGTAACACTGTATGTGTTGCTGCACACACACACACACTTGGAGATTTTCTGGAGCAGAGCTGATTGTTATAGTGTGTTAGCCCCTGGGCTAACGCAGTATACTATTTTTTTTCTCCTGCACACACAGTTTTTCATGATTTTGAAATCACATTGTACAGCATCTAATATATGAAATAAAACATCTAATAAAAACTTGTGTTTCCATTTCTTTTCCTTTAATAATAATAGGATTGTGCACAGTGTTTTGCACCGTGTTTTAATTTTTCTGTTTACATGATTTGCTTTTATGGAAATAATTGAGATAGTGATCACCCCTTTTCTCCTACTGTCATACACAGCAGCTTGTGTATTTGATTGTAATCAATGATATGGGTGTGATTTGCATGTTCAGTAACAGATGTTTGATGACTGTATTTTTAATGTGTTGACAGGCTGCAGATACAGGAGAGTGATTTATCTGTGGATGAACTGAGTGACTGCTCATCTGGATCCATAGAAGTCTGCTGTGATGACCTGACACCAGGTTAGACTCACTCACAGGAGTAACACATATACCTCCTCTCCTTTCTGCCTTCACTTAGCTGAACCAAACTTAATCTAGTTTTGTCAGCCGAGTCAAAATCAGGGCGCCAAGATGCCAAGAGCAATTCCGGCAGGTACGAATGATGCTTACTTTCTGGCATCCAGACGTATTTACTGCCACAGAGTCATAAATGGCGTCAGACTGAACATGCCAGTGGCTGACCTTTGGGTCACATTGTGGAACCTGAATAGACTCAGTGAATACTAAGGGACAACTATTCTTTGTCATGCTGCAAGTCATCAGTCCTCAGGAGCCATGTCTGAAGTTAGGTGGTGTAATTTTCTGTGCGTGTCTCAGCCTGGGGCTCTGCTGACTACTGTGGTTCCTGGATGAAGAGATGGAAAAGAGGGATGGGCTCAGGATGTTAGGATGAAGGACAATGACAGTGGTGATGTGGGTCAGTAATGGGATGAAATGGGGCACTCCTTAACTTGCTGCCAGGCAGCATTATATGCACGCTGATTTCATTTTCATCCAAGAGCTGTTATGGAGTTTCAACCCATTCTTCCCTCTCACAGTTCCTCTTTTCAAACTTCATTGACCTAAAAAGCCGCAGCCACAGCATGACCCCATCCCTGTCCTGATCCTGTGGATTTTGAGTAATGGTTTGCTCTGTACCCACAGCTATAGTCATTCATTGTCGTGGTCAGTCTGAGTCTAAGGATGTGGATGTTCTTCAGAGATGTGACTTCTTCAGTGGCTTAGTGAATCATTCTTTTTAATTTGGTGTCAGTTGACTAGAAAGAAGATTGATTGCTTTTTCAGTTATTATATGTATGTTAAAATATGTGCAGTGTAGTCAGAAATAGCTGTAAGTATTGAAACACTCTTACTGAGTTTAGGTGAGCACTGAGGGAATTATAACGCTTTCTATACGTAATCTCCAAGTTTAGGGACAATGTAGAACTTAAACCATTAAAGTAAAGCAGCTCTGAGCACTGTCACATTCATGATTGCTAAGTGGGCCCAGAGATGACAGTATAAAGCGCTGCTGGACAATCTATTTTTGCTTTTTTTATACTCTAAAATCATACATGCTAGACCACAGGCACCTTAGTTTTAAAGGGCTTTGCAGCCAGACTCACAAAATACAGCTCCTGTTGTTGACTTTTTACTCAAATAATGATGCCACCCAAAGCTCACATATTGCATTTTAATATAATTTTATAGATGCTGAACTTTATTACAGTTCACTGTGATGCATTTAGCTCAGCTTTATTATTTGCTTTATTAAAGCATCTGAAAGTGTTCAGGCAAAGAGCAAGTTTGCTTTCTGATTGATGACTTGGGGAAAATAATAGGAGATGAAAACAGACTGAAACCGCCGCCCTTTGCTGTTCAAAACTGTCACATTTTCTCTCTTGAATTAGAATTCTAACTAAAATTTGTGCACATAGAAAACATTATATCAAAATCAGTCATCTATTACTATCATCATTAACGTTAATGTCTCATTTCCAGCAAAAGCTGTGTGTTGTCTGTTCATAGGTGTCTCCATCCCATTCTTGTAAAAGTTTTACCTCTTGAATCCCTTAACAATATAATTATAAAGTGAGCAAACATTGACTTTATAATTTCAGTCAAGCATAGAATTATTAGAGTTTGCTGAAGTTGATATCATAATAATAATAAAAAACAAACAAACAAACAAAAAAAACACTTTTCCAGTCATTATTCAACTACTATTAACTCAGGGAAGATTGCAGTCATATTTCACAGATACTGAATTGGTAATCTTTCTGTCTTCATTACTTGAGTCTGGACAGATGGATGTAAAGTACAACTTGGCTGCTTGGCTGGGAGAACTATAAGCTCAAGGCAGCAGTCTCAGTTTGAACATACATTGTATAACAAGAATAGAGTTGTTTGCAAATGAAACCTTTAACCATCTGTTAAAGGAAGGGGGGATGGGAACTGGTGGTGGACCAGCCCTGGTCTTTAAAGGCTTCTGGCTGTCTTGAGGCTAGTTCTGGCCTTTTAATTGGTGCCTAGCAGGCGTTAGAAACAGGGCAAAATTATCTTAGATGCCTCTGAAGCTGCATTTACATGGATGGTGGGCTGGCGCTGTAATAACTGTAATTTAGGAAGCAGAGGAAGGGAGGGAAACAGGGTGGAAGGCCAAATTTGTAGGGAAGGAAGAGAGAACGAGGGAGAGGGGTGAGAGATGAGAGGAGAAGGCCAATGAGGTCAGTGGGTTAATGAATTTCATTTTATGTAAGGAGGACAGAGAGTAAACAATAAGTGTGTGCACTGAGATGAAAAGACAGATTATTAAATGTTGGTTAAATTTTTACAGTCTGTTGGTGGTGAGCGAACATGATAAAGCCCAGTTATTTCCTGGTGTAGTAATGGCTGCCCTTAGTGCCCAGAGTGGCTTTCCTTAAATGTAATATTCTCCATATGGATTAGATTGTATCAGGGTAACACGATCAGCTCTTACATCTTTTATCTGAGACCTTAATGAAGACCTGAGTATTTAATGTGATTGTAGAACCATGTGGTCTTTCAATTAGACCCCAGACCCCGTGACCTTGTTACTCTCTGGAGAGGTGTATCTGGGCATGCGTTTTGTTATGTGTGTGTATGTGCGCTGATGTATGCATGTATGACAGTACACAGATGGCATTTGAAAGATAAATGTGATGTGGGCTGCGTGTCATTTGTCATGTCCCAGCAAGGTTCTGGCCTGAAATTCCCAATGGACAAAATGTTTCTGTCTTGCGCGTGCACACACACACTGACACATACTGTACAGACACTTACAAACATCGTAGAGGTAACAAAAGAGATTAAACATCACAACATCCCACACGTAGACCTCAATTTATTCCTATACCCTGTATTTTATTATTATTATTTTCACCAGGTTGCACAGCCATGACAATAAAGGAAACAAGCCACACGTCCTCTCCAGTTGTCAAGGCAGGCAGAGTTAGGACCTAAATGCAGGACTCGGCATACAGGCATAAACTAAACCTGGCTTTATTGCCGAATTCACAGAATAAATACAAATTTCTCCAAGGAACAGAGCTTAGCAGATAATCTAGAAATCATAACTCTTATGCAAAACAAGGAAGAGAGAGAAACACCACCAAGAGGAGGTGATGCGACAAAGAGCAGAGGTGTGTGTGCGTGTGTGTGTGTGTGTGTGTGTGTGTGTGTGTATATATATATATATATATATATATAT
>VUQK01010896.1:28921-44739 GCA_015106715.1 Bujurquina vittata | reverse complement strand
ATATAAAATTTTTTTTTTAATATAAATATTTTTTTAAATAATATATATATATATAAATATATATATATATATATATATATATATATATATATATATATATATATATATATACATGTATATATACATATATACATACATGTTTATATACATATATATATATATATATATATACACACACACAGGGTAACAGAGGACAGTGGAAATGGCTGGGGGAAACAGGTGGACAAAATAACACTAACAAGACAAGGGGAAGCCAAACTGAACACAATGCACATGAAACAAGACACTATTAAAATAAGACAGGAAGTGTGTAAATAGGGAAACAGAAACACAGACACGGGGAGACAAGCGCGCTGAGGAAAACTCACAAGACACTTACAGAACCTAAATACTCACAAACTGAAACACAAAAGAAAAAATACAAAACTGCAACACCTAAAATAAACTCAAAACACTGGACGAAAGGCCCAGGACATGACACCATGAGCATAAACAGAGATGTGTTATATGTTTATTTCACCCTTCATACCTCAGTTTGGGATTATCTCATTTGTAGAAGCAGATTTTGCAAACCCCTCAGTGCTTTTCATTTGAGGCTAGCAAAAAGCAGGGAAATCTTTAGTAATGAAGGTATGAAATCAGCTTGCCGTTTATACTGTAGATGTCATGCTTGCCATGCCTTTAATGCCCCTGGACAGTCAAGCGAATAGCATTTTGGTAACCCCGACTGCATCTACTAGACAGTGCGTAATCCTCTTTGGCCAATCTAATCAGGGAGGCATATGCCAAGCTGGCGTTGGATAGTGATGAGTGGTTTAGTAGCTTTAGGAAGATGAGCAGACACAAGAATGGACTAGATTATATTCACGCTCATCACCCAGAGTGAGGCAGTAAATCACTATTTATGGTTTAATGTCATGCCTTACTCTATATTTGACCCAAACTTTGACCTGTCAAGATGTGTGTTGTCCAGTGTTGGGGTATAATGACAAAGGCCTTCAGTTTTAAAACATTTCTTTAAAATCTCTTGTAAGCACTCCATAGACCACGAGACACATGGTTTAAAAAGCTGGGCTGCATGACTAAACGCCACTTCTCCTTGTTTTGATTTTGCTCTAAGCACCACTACCATCCACTTTCCATTGATCTAAGAGGTCTTAAAGGGTTATATTGCTTTAGCATAGCACTAATATATTTAGGGCAAGCTCAGTGTATGGGTTTGTAAGTAAGTAATAAAAATCTTAAAATCAATTTTGTGGCTTACAGGCAACCAGTGTAGAGACTTTGGTAATGTGGGCTGTGCTTTTGGTTTGTGAGCTCAAGCAGCAATATTTTGGAGAAGTATTAAGTGTCTGAAAATCTTTTCAGGAAGTCATCTGTTGCATTATTCAGTTTTACCAAAGATAAACCTTTTTGTTAAAGTTAGATCTGGCTGTGATTCTAAGAGGATAAAATGCTGATTTTCTTTTTTTTTGTGCATTTCCATTAGAAGAGTTCATTAAAACATGATGCAGTTCTGTTTAAAGTGCTTTGGGTTTTATGGAATCAGCAGCCTAAACATTTAATATTTTCTGCCAAATAAAACTAATTCTGTTTTGTATTTCATTAATTGCAATAAATCCTGTAACATTGTTATCATACTGTGCAAGAGTCTCATTTTCAGTCCAGTACTCACAACTCATAATTTTTTTGTTTGTTTAGCTACTTAACGCTCACCTAGGAACAACTTACAAAAGATTGAGATGAACCAGAGTTGTGTCTACAAATATCAAAGAACTTAGCAAAGAACCAATTTGAAATGCCGCTTTAGGCGCTTTGTTCCTATCAGTCAGTCACAAAAGCACGATTTCTTCCCATTTCTTTAGTAGAATTATTGATAAATGTCAAGAAAACACAGTTTGACAGGCATAAAATAGTGTTTTTGCACCAACAAGATGATTCCTAAAAGGGCTGTTAGCCAAAAACCTGGCATATCTTGGCATCCTTAACAAATAAGAGGAAACTGGATAAGTGGAGAGCAAAAGAAGACGTTGCGGGCCTAAAAACCAACAGGTGAATGGGGTCTAAAAAATATGTCCTTAATAAAAGAAAAAAAAAAACGGTGCCTGAGAGATGCAGTACTGTTCACCGAAGCCTCATCAGATATGAGGGATGTCAAATTACACAAGAACTGGACTGAAAATCAGTGGCAACAGGTCTTATGGAGTGATGAATCCATCTGTAGACTGTCATGGTTTGAGGTATCATTTCGACCAGTGGTGTTGGGAAAAAATACTGTCAGATTTTGATCCACCATGGAATAGCATCTGGAAAGCATCTGATCAGCAATGGTTTCAGCATGAGAATGATCCCAAACACACTGCCAGTGTAGTAAAAGCATACCTGAATAGGAAAACACATAATGGAACACTATTAGTCATAGATTGGCCTCCCCGGAGCCCGGGCGTTAACATTATTGAAGCAGTGTGGGATCATCTTGACAGAGAACAGAACAAAAGGCAGCCAACATCCAAAGGAGAGCTTTGAGATGTCTTTCAAGAAGCCTGGAGAATATTCCCAAAGATGACCTAAAGAAATTACAAGAAAGCTTGCCTAAGAGAGTTCATGCTGTGGTAAAGAATAATGGTGGTCATGAAAAATGTTGACTTTCAAGCTTGTTCAAAATAGAAAGAAACGGTGTCTCAAGACATTTGGCTCAGTACTGCATTGGCTTAGTGCATTTACTGTATATAGGAACACAGGGGAGACTGTAGGCAACAAATATGGGTCCATTTGTGTGTCTTTGGTAGGGTCAAGGTTTTTCACTGATAAAAACCAAGTAGAAGCATATACAGGCCAACAAGTAGGGGGCCAAGGACTAAGCCTTGACGGCCACCGCAGGTGTTGTTTTGATTTATGACTGCCAATAGCAACATACATTCATACAAGATTTCAAATATTTTTGAAGTGTAAAAAAAACAACTCAGTTTTCAATTTATGTCCAAGTAGCCACCTCCTGCTGTCTGCTTCTCCTTTTGCTCCAGCTCTCTCCCCCCCAGGGTCATTTCCTCACAATGCAGGGGGGCACACAGTAATGCACAGCTGCATTACAGAGCAAGAGATGAAGGAGGAGAGAATGGAGGGAAAAGAGGGAATTGAGGAACGGGTGAATGAACGCATACACAAGATGCTTCTTGACCTGTTGGGTGACTCCCAACCCAGGGAGTCAAGTTAAGTCATTCATGTATGTAACCTCTCTGTGTTGGAGCACACGCCCACGGACACAGGAATGAAGTCACAAGAGCATCTAATTAATAGCCCATGAGAAATCAAGAGCACACTTACACACCAGCATGTAAACACATACTGTAGCTTTAGGATGCATGTTTTAAACAAATGCAATTTTTAATGCAAATACTGCTGTTTGTGTTACTTCAGCAACACTACAGATGATCCATTACTGCTGTATGCACACCACACTGTAGCCAGGCAACCACTCTTAGCAGCTGAGCATTATGGGATACCCCTGGGAAATGTGCTGAGAATGTCAACATTGAGGCATCTACGAGGGAGCGTCTACAAAAAGTGAAATCTTTTAAAACACACAAATTCTCAATTCTTTTCACACACTGCAGATATTCTCTGCTATTCAGTGGATGTTTTTCATATCTCAACTGCCGTGGGAGTCATGACGAATGTCTGGCATTCGCTCTGGGAGAGAACAGTGTTTTTGCTGGATTAACTGACTGATGCACTCACATTATTGTCACTGGTAGCTGAATTTCCCAAATGTTTAGGCCAGTGACTCATGCTGTGCATCATCTAAATAAGACCACTAAAGGGGTGTCATTGTGAAACGCTCACTGCCTCATTCACACATTTCAGCTAGGAAGCCGCACACCGTAAGCATCAATCAGATTGCCATCTCACTGTTTTGTGTGTAAACAGGACATTAATAGCCATGTCATTGTGTTAGTGCGGTGTGTGAGTGTGAGCTGTCCCATGTGTAAGAGTGTGTCATGGTCTGGTATTCTTCTTCGTGTCCTGTGGACCCCATGCATTAGCGTGTTAGCGGACATAAGCAAACGTAGCAGGAGTGGCGAGGCAGCAAAGCAGGAAATCCCCTCTCTGTCTTACAGGCTTCCTTTGCTCCTCCGGCAAACACACAGAGATCCTTCCTCACCCATCCTCTTCCTCCTCTTCTCACTTTCTTCATTGCCTTGCTTTCTGAGTTATAATTTGACTTTTGTTTTTATTTACTTTCCCCCCACTAATACCATCTACTATCATTATCAAGCCTCTCCTGTTTTGACTTGCTCCTTATAGCTGCATCTTCTATTCTCAGTCATGCTCACTCGTCATTTTCTTGTCACTTCTCCACTCCATTCTCGCATGCTTCATTTTTCTAGCAACTTTTATTTTTACTTGTACACAGACACTCAAAACAAGAGGAACCAAAAGGGAGTGCGTGACAACAGGGAGTGGGTGAGAAGTGAGAACACATGCCATCTGTTGAGCCTGAATGGGAACTATTCCTCTAAAGGTTTAAGGATCTGCGTTACATGCAGTTGCGTCCAAATCTGCAGAGCTTTCCTCATTATTTTTCCTTTCAAAGGTGGTGATCTTGTGTAAGCTTATAAACATGCATATAATGTGGCACACAGTGTCTCTGAGTGTGTGTCCTACTAGATGTTTCACATGACTTGTCCGTCAGAGTATAGTGGTGGATCTGTTCTAAACTGTTTAGAGATCCCAGGGCAAATATACTCATGCAAAGTACCAAGTTTCCCTCTGTCTGTGTGCCTATCTGTCTCTCTCTGCTTCTGTTTCCCCCTGCTTTCAATCCATCCTTTCACACGTTGCATCATACCTGCCTCTCTTGCCTTTACTTAGCTCTGCTTAAAAGTCTCTTTATATCAGAATTGAACTGTTTGCCTGTTATCGTAGGAAATTTCCCTAGGGTTTAGGCACTGTGGTCAGCGCCCGCCTGCCCGTGTGCACACACACACACACCATACACACACTTCTGTATCATACTATGAGTCTGCTCCGTTGTGAATGTGTAGCCTAGTGCTGAACATTGCCGCTCATCACACTCTGAAACTGCCAGTGTCGTTGATCTCAGGCCAGATTGCTCAGGTCAGTTTGTCAGGCTGCACAGACGGCATCCTGTGTGTGTGTGCATGTAGAGTTAGAGAGAGACTAAGTGCATATAAAAGGAGAGAATATACAGTATGTTTACATCAGCCATAAATTAAGATGATTAGACTTTGGAGCCAGAGAAACCAGCACTGAAACAAACAAGCGGCTGTGTGCTGCTAACACTTTACCTGTGCATATATATGCTTTCAAGAGCAGTGACGCGTATCTCTGCCCCACGCGCCACAGGCCTGCCTTGTATGTGGTCACTCACTTTTGACTATCCTTAATCCCTCACCGGGGAGGTATAAGAGCTGACGTACAGCACCTATTAGCCTTAAATTACATTCCTCAATCCCGCTGCTGGCCGGCTACCTGCCCCCAGAGCCCCCATAACTGTCACCAGGCACCTCTGGCTTCAGTGTGGAATAACTGCCTCAACATTGGCCCTTTATTAAAGCTAGCTGCTTCTAATTAATGGCTTTGGCCTTTTCACAATAACACATGGATGGCATGTCTGTATTTTTGTATGTACTCAGCTTCTGTATTACACAAACTCATTCAAGGCCAAATAATTGTTAGGTTAGGGGCAAGCATACACACTAAGAGCCTGTCATCATCAGTTTTAGGTTCATTGGCGCCAGTTTGGCCACTGATGACAAATGAGCCGTTATTTAAAGTGCCGCTCTAATATTGAGCTTGGAAAGTGTGCAAACAGGACGTTGCTTGTTTTCATTCGGGTTTAGCGTCAACTGATTTATGCAAATATAACAGAAAACGGCCTGCTTGTTTGAATACTACTTCCAGCACTTTGAGGCCCGATAACATAGCTGCAGAGACTACTGCCTACATATTGCAGAAAATCGAAGTACAGTAATGGTAATACAACCAGACCCTAAACACTGCTGCAGCTACAAAACCAGTTTTCAGACAGGATGCATTACTACGCGAAAACAAATTATACTACGAACAGCTATATTGATTGATAATGGGTTTAGATGGACTTGAAGTTTACTTTATAACCTGTTGTCCTTATTACCTGTAATGGGAATTAAAACAGATCACATTATTTCTCTGGCTCCATTTATGTTCCTGTCTTATCAGAAATCCAGGGAGCCCTCTGTGTTACGAGAAATCACAAGAATAGATTCAGTGGGTGTTTGAAGCGAACAATCGGACATGGCGATGATGACTGTTAAACAAGAAAATGATAAGGTGGATGAGGAAGAAGAAGCTCTTTTTCCTTCTTTGATTGAGATGCAATGTCTACTGAGATCAAATGACATAGCTAAACATGCAAGAGCAACCCAAGTCCAGGGACCGGAGCTTTGGCTTCTCTGGGCCTGTCTCATCAATGTGACACGCTCATAGAGAGACCCACACACACATACAGTCATACACTCATACACACATGCAGGAAGACAGACAGAAACAAAGACACCAACATTCATTCACATCGGCCACGCGTGCACACGTGCGCTCGCATAAACCACTGAGGTATTGTAATTGTTGTGCTGAAGGACAGATTTAGAAAGTGATGAATCTATACCCTTAAAACTTGATTGCATGTGCGTCTGATTTACAATACTGGAAAGAAGTAAAGGAATAAAGGGAAATTAAAAAAAGAGCGATGGAGTGGTGTGGTAGTATGAGGCAGGTGGGGGGGGGGTTACATATGTGATAAGGTCTGTTAGCTACTAATTGAAGCATGTTTAGTGGCCTGGGTTGTTGCGTATTAGGGACTGACTAATGTGTATTCTCTTATCCTTGACTGATCCTGCAGTCACAGCTTTTTTTTCCCAGAGAATTTAAATCAGCTTAATCACGGGTGGGCCCCTGGTGATGAGGGCACATAAGAAAATCTAAATATGAATGGATGAATAAAACAGTTAATGTGATTATGAATAATGGCTGAGGGTTTGGAGAAGTGTGTGTGTGTGTGTGTGTGTGTGGGAGGGGGGGTATTTATTAACCTTGATAATGTTGAGTTGTATGTAGCTTAATACAAATATAGATACACTGTCTTGCTTTCCATTCTTTCTTTTTAGAAAGAAAAGAATAAGAACAAATGAAGAAACAGCAAGTGGATGAGGACAGTAAAAGGGAAGAGTGCTTTTCAGGGGACATCCCCTCCACGCCAAGAAGAGCGTGATTATAAAATAGAAACCTTTTATTGCAACACAGGAAAAGGGTAGAGTTGGGTTTGTAGGAAATGCTGGTAATTTGTCGTCAAGCCCTTATGTTTGCGCTCACTGGTGTGCAGCATAACACAGCGTATGCGGCGTGTGTTAGAGAGAGAGAGCGAGAGAGAGAGAGAGAGAGGCAGTGAATCAGCGAGTGGGAGGAGAGGGAGACAACAAGAAGGAAAGAAGGATGGAAAGAGCAGGAAGAAAGAGAGGGAGGGTGAATGAGCCAGCGGGGGTAGAGTGAGCAAGGCAGCGAGTGAGGGCGAGTTAGAGGGAGGAAAGAAAAAAGGAGGTGGGGGGACGTTGCTGCTGCTGCTGCGACTGTTTCTCTTGTCAGTTGGCTGCTGCTTGCCTGGCGAACAGGAGGGAGCACAGAGCGAGAGAGAGAGAAGCACGGGGGGACACGGAGAAAGAGACTGGTCAGTGCTGTGCTTTATTCTGGCAGCACTATTGTCATCTGTGTGGCTCTGGGAGCTGCAGACACACTGTGAGGGAGTGGATTTAGGCACTGGACACAGATCTGCATATCCATGGATTATCAGCAGTGAGTAAGGCTGGTACTCTACTAACCCACTCATCATTTTCAACAGAGGGGTGAAGCCACAGTCTCTAACTGCGGGGAGTCTGGCTGTCTTGACCCTGGAGTGAAGAGGGAAATTAGTCCAGACAGTCTTTGTCTTTTTTACACCTTTTTTCTTCCCCTTTCTTCCTCCATGTCTTTCAATGTCTTTTGCTTGTGTCTGTTTCAGAGTGTATCACTGATGCTGTTGCTTGGATCTCTGCAGGAGGGATGCTGGAGGCTAATGTGGCTAACATTAGCATGACGGCTAAGCCCAGAGAGCTGGACCTCAGGTCTGCTGCTGTCTCCTGCCAGGATACTTCAGCCCAGGCCATGGCGTCTAGAAAACAGCCAGCCAAGCCCTCTGCTCTGCCCCAGGGGACTCCGCGTCCCTCTGGGTCAGAGCTCAAGGTCTACCGGCCCACCCCCGGATCTATCCCCATTCCGATCCCCAATCCATCTGGGCTCCGCAAGCAGCGTTCACTCAGCAACTTGTCTGTGCTCACTGATGCTGAGAAAAAGCTGCACCTGTACCAGTCTACCAGGTGGAATGATGATACAAGCCGGGCTGGTTCTGGGACCAACAAAGCGGGCCAGAGTAAGACAGGTCAAGCTGGTGGTGGGAGACCGCCGCTGTCCCGGACACTTTCAAAATCAGAACAGTCTCTCTTTCAGGGCAAACCCAAATCGTTCTGCTCCCCTTCTGTGACTTCTAATATAGGCAAGCCAAGTCGAATCCCTGCACCTGGTAAGCCACGGGGACCTTATGCTGAGGTCAAGCCAATTAGCAAAACCTCTGAGGCAGGCCAAACAGCAGATACAGACGCTGCTGATCACCCAACTAAAGCTAACTCCAATGGAGCTGGGACTACTGGAACTAATGGCAAGAAACCAGGGGAGAAAGCAAAACCTGCAGCTCTGTCCACGGAGGAAAAGAAAGAGAGGAAAGGAATACAGGGAGAGGATGACAAGAGCTTTCTAAAGGTGGATCCAGAGTTAGTGGTGACAGTCTTGGGAGACCTCGAACAACTGCTCTTCAGCCAAATGCTGGGTGAGTCTGTCAATTCTATCCCATGTCATGTTATTTGTTCTCACTTACAGTTGGCTGCAATGATGTGAAGGTAATTACTGACTCGGTGGAAACTGAAATACATAAACAAACAGTCAAGCATGTGACCCTACATGCTAAATATCTCTGCTCTTCTCTCCTTTCCACACCCAAACCTTTTCTTCCAGCTCTGGCTCCAGCACCAGCATCAACAGTGCATTTTAAATTAGTTCCGTCTCTATTGCAGCACACCATACTGTTGTGTGTATGTGTGAGTCTTTTTTTAGTGCTTTTCACTGTATAATAGTGACAGCCCTTGGTCTGAAGATGGTGAATTTCCCCCTGTTGACAACACTGTAAACAGTTACACATGCTTGGTTCGAATGGGCCAAACCAATTTCTGTTGTATGTATTTATGTATGCATGCGTGTGCGTGTGTGTATAAGCAGTGTGAGCTCCTGCAAAGCAGCTGAAGTAAGCATTTCCATAGGGCTGACATTATTGTGTTGTTGATTCATTAGTCAACATGCACTGTAGTGTTTCCTCCTACTCTCATTTGACCCACTGCCACAGTGTGCCACATTTTTATGAACATATCATTATACCCTGAGCTCTGTGTGTTTACGTTTCTACCGCAACAACCCTGTTAGCATGGGAACTTATTCTAAAATTAGCAGCATATTTCAATGCCAGTAAGCATATGTATCACCTACTGCATCACTGTGTCCAGCAGCCTAAACCACTTCTATCTGCAGGCCTGCCAAAATCAGCCATTCGTTAATAAAGGCCGTGTGAGTGGGACTGGTGGGGAGTGTGTTTTCCAGTCTGTAAATAAAACGGCAGCTTATTGAGCCACGCTCCGGTCACAGTGGGCCACATATTTAGCCTCAGACCAACCCCCTCACCCTTTCCCTCCTCCCTCCACCTCTAGTTTCATTGATCTCCGGGCCACTGACAGATGGTCACTATCCACCTCCACCCCCCACCCCCCACCTCATCCCCTTGTTACCGGGGGCAACGTGCAGGAGGAGAGAAGGGAAAGTGAGTGGGTGGTGGCATGGGCAGGTAGTGTTCCACCATCCATACAATCACAGGTGCGCTCAGAATAAATGAGTAATTGTACTGGGACACGTTGCATATTCTAAGTTTTAGCTACTGTGGGTGACTGAGTTTGGGATTATTAGGTCAAACCAGAGTTTGAATCTGCACCTACCATCCATTATTCATTCATACACGCGCACACATGCAGTCTCCAAGAGTGTGTTTCTCTATCGCTCATTCTCTTTCCATCCCTCCCTCTCAGTAGGAGTACCAGATAGCATCAGACAATGAGTGAGATGCGGAAAGAGGAGTGCAGTAGGTCGTCGTATCTCACTCGATGCAAGGAAGTCATTTTCTGCTCATCATCAAACCTTTATCTTTGCTCCACTCTCTTTCACTCCACACTAGCGTGCGTCCTGCAGCACAACTCCAAATCACAGCATGGATGACCTTGCCCCAGCAGCCCTGCGTGTGTGCTGTCCATTTCGTGTGTGTGTGCGTGTGTGTGTGTATGCGTGTGTGTGTTGTTGTTGTTGTTGTTTATATCATCTGTGTGTGACCTTGTTCCTTGTTGTGATGATGCTGACCACACCTACACTGAGGCAGCCAGGTAGGGAGGAGGGAGATAGGATGGAATGGGAAAAAAAGAAGAAAGGAAGCTGATGGGAGAACCTGGTAATGATAGAGATCAGGGACAAAAAAAAAGGACAGGGTAGAACTTCATTCATAGAGTGAGATAAATGAAAGAAAGAGACACAGTGAAGAAAAATAATAGTAATAGGCGATGACCTATATTTCTATCTGAGAGCTAAATGACCAAATACAGTACAGCTTTGGGCAATTACAGTCTACTACTACCTGCCAGAAGTTTATCACTGAAGCCACGGTAAGTATGTAGGGTAGCTGTGTGTGCATACTCATGTAAATTCGTGAGTGTTTTTGTATGTGTGTTAGGGAGAGGTTAATTGTAACTTGCCCTTTAGCTTGCAGCTGTGGGCTCATCCTTTATCGCATCTACTTCTCCATTTCCAATGGGACGCTCGGCTAATTGGTTTCTGCTCCGTGTGCTCTGTCATAGGAAGATAGATTATGGATGTTTAATGGATCATTTCAATCCTCTTCCTATATACAGTCCCACCTTCAGCTTTTCTCCTTCCTAGAGACATGAATGTAATGCATCCCTGTGGTGTGCTGTATTGCAAATTGATAAATTAACCTTAATGTGGTCAAGGGCTTGTTTTTGTGGAAGCTAGATGCCGGCTTTAAGCTACTAGGAGTGAAATATGTCATTTTGTATGACGTCTAGCCACACACACTGAGACTCTGTCCATTACTGTAGGCTAATCTCAAAAGGACAAAGATAATGAATGCCATTGAAGTATAATCAGGATGTGTAACCCAAGACCATCAGCTGTGTTCTTAAAAGGGATAAATCCCATCCCATACACCAAAATAAACAGGAAAAAAACAATCCTGGATTTTTCAAGGTTTGGCCTTTATGTTTATCTTGTGAGGTGATTTAGGATTAGTGTTTTTATTATCTGTTTTTTCTGTAATCGGACGTACATGTTTAACCACTGAGTGATGAAGAGCTTTTTCGCTAATTGGATTTAGAGAATTACTTGACTTGCGTGTCCATGGGCAGCAGCTCTGGACTTGAAAAGTTAATTCCCCCAAATGCAGCTTGTATTATATGATATCTCGTTAACAGCATTAAAATTAAAGTTAGATATGCGAATTAAGAATTATGAACCTTAGTATTAAAATTTTGCCAGTGAAATGTATTGACATAGGATGTCAGAGTAATCCAGAGCACTGAACCTCAGATGTCTGCCACTAATGACACCTCCCAGTCCCATCCAGCACCCATAATGAGGTGAGTGTGAGAGGGTAAGCCCCCTAAAGCAGTGGCCTTTCCCAGCATGGGGCAGGCACAGTCACAGAGAATCCAGTCTAAGACACCAACCAAACATCCGGATTAAACCTCACATAAAGATAATGAGAAGTTTGAAGCCCCTTTCCACTAATCACGGATCTATCACCCTGGAAAAGACCAGCCATAAAGACTAAAATGAATTAAAGATTAAAGCCCTTAGAGCATCTGTTTGGTTAGAGATTTGGGCATTTGGGGGAGTTTTACTTTTCAAAGGATCAGATAAGGGAATATAGATTTAGGTTAGAAGATTGAAAATGCTGTGTGGTCTTGATTTTGGCCGAGCATGAAGACTCAGCAGAAGGGAACTTACTGTGACTCAGTGACACATGGATGCTCATTAATGCAGCCTTAACAACCAGTGTGATTGTAATTTTAGTTTGCCATTGTTTTGTGTGTGTGGGCAAGTTTGTGTGGTTGATGGTTCCTCTTTGTGTCATCATCAGCTGTCTGAGGAACAATAACCCTACAGAGAAGTCAACAAAGCCTGAAATGGAAGACACGCATATGCACAAACACACAAATGCACAAACACATACGCACACACAAGCCTTCAAGAGAACTTAAAAGCGCTGCAGGAAATAATGTCAAAGCGAAGCTCACACATGCTCACGCATGCACATTCACTGATACACGCTGCTGTCTATACTCCGCTGTATTCACCCGTTTGGCTGTGGCAGGGTATTTTTCATAATCGGGTCCTCAATTGTGATGGCATTTCTGAGTCTTTAATGTGATGCGGGTGCGGTTGGAGCGGCTGGTTACACCCCGGGCTTTACTGACTGAAGGATTCAGGGCAGTAGTCCTCCCATCGAGGAGGTGGTGACGAGCCAAATAAACACAAATGCCCAAGGAAAGTGAGGAATAAAGCATCTCTCCAAATCTCTCTCTTTCTCTTCCTCTCTTTCAACTCTGATACGAGTTGACGGGCAGCAGTGTTCTGTCACAAGTCAGACAGCAGAGAGGATATTTCTGGTACCAGTGTTTCAGGAGGAGGACAGAGGACATCTTTTTAGTGTGACAGGGAGTATTCATAGATGAAAGGCCTGTTTCTGCATATAGGTTCTCGTATGATTATGCAGTTGCACTCATTTGGTTTGTGTTTGCATATTTGTGTGTGTGTTTACAATGCTCTGTGGTCAGTGTCTAAGGACTTAATGCAGGAGCCATTGCATTAGTGCTGTCTGCTTCCTGCCATCCTCTTCCTAAATCATATTAGTACTCTCTTTGGTTTTGTCTCACTCGCTGTTGCACAATAACACACAGTCACACTGCCTATCACTTAAAAACAAGTAAGTTATTGTACTGATATGATTATATAATTTGTAATGTACCATGTTCACAGTGGCAGGGCTGTATTTTGTTTTATTTGCATTGTGTTTTAAAGATTTAAGTGCTTAGTGATGAAACTGGAGCACTCATACTCACCTTTAATTTACCTAATACGGGTCTCATGGGAAAACCGTCAAAATAGGGGCTAAAACATCCAAACATAGCCATTTTAACTGATCTTACTTCGTATTATGCAATAATACGTGTGTGTGTGTGAGTGTGTGTGTGAGAGAGAGAGAAACCAGAAGACGAAGACAGAGGAAGAGTTATGCAGGTCACCTTGTGATGAGGAATACTTAGTACTCATCTATTTTTATTCTGTTTATGTTTTCCTCTTGTGAAAAGTCTCACATAAAAGTGCCCATTGTTCCTGTTGCAGCTCCTGGCATGTTCTAGCTGCTTTAAGGATGTAGTGTCAGTTGCACACACACATACAGAGAGAGAGTGTTGCAACAGTGTTGCACTTAGCTTGCCCCAGTGAGGATGTTAGTGCAGGGTCAGTAGTCTTGGCTGAAATAAAACTAACGAGGTGCAAACTGAGACGTTAGCTATGAACACCTCCACTATATTTGTTAAGCTGACGACATTGAAGTCTATATCACAAATCAGTAGTTAGTTATTTGGCAATAACATTTCTGTTAGCTAGCTATGCTAAAATTCAATAAATCACAGATCTGGATTTATAGGAGGTTGAGTCCTCAGAGAGCTTGGACATTGACAGGCTTGAACTGGAAACTGAATTTCCTACAGTCTTGGCACAAACCAGCTATAGTGCTGGGAACACAAAAGGGAAAACTGGGTGGGAGAGTGAAGAGAATAAGCTTGAAGCCCCAAATGTCCTGTAAATAAATGCAGTTAGAGCTGAGGAATATAAAGTTTGTCAGATGTTGGATATTTTTGCAGTATTACACATACTGAGGTCGCTGTCCTATATCGCTGGATTTATTTGGGCCTTCATTTGCTTCATGACTACATTTGATTGATGTCCATGTACTTCATGAGCTGCAGATTGGAGCGTTTTAGTGGAGATACTTACTTACATGTCATCAGTTCTACTGTTTTAGCCATCACCTCATTAACAGTGCGTGGACTGCACACAGAGTGCTGACTGTCTGTGTGACGTGTGCTGCAGCTGGCTTTGAGCACACTGTAAAAATACAGTTCCACAGGAAACAACTCTGTCAAACAGAAATCCACCCAAACACTGCCACACATTATGGTCTGTCTTGGCATGTTGCCTAGATTATTTAGCATGCGCATAAATATGTGAATGTGTGCTTGCTTGAATATTCGCGATGCAAAAGCTAAAAGTGGATGCAGGAAACACAAGAGATGCTGCTGAGATAAGTTCTAAATATGGCTTTTTATGCTGCTACACCCACATATGCGCACATGCATCCATCAAACTAGATGATTGTACTTATCCTCCAGGTGCAAATTTTTTGGACAGTGTTATCAGCATTTCACGTGTGTTTATATGTGGTGTTTGTTTCTACTCTGCTTTACGTTGACAGCATCTCACACACTCAGAGCAACTGTGACACGTTTACTCCCATCCGGCGCAGCTCAGCAAGGAGGAATACGCACATTTACCGCGCTCTTTGTGTTTTTAACTTTAATCAGTGGTGAGATGTTCTCTCAATGCTACCTTGGCGAGATCTCAGCCTTCATTTCTGAGAAAGAAAACGTCTCTGAAGTTGCTTAGAATTTCCTCATCTCATCTCATCTCATCTCATCTCATCTCATCTAAGCGGATAGGGTGTTGTCTTAAGCAGATAGTGCAGTGGTTAAGAAGATGTGTAAAGTGTGTTTATGTGTTTGGGTTAACATTAAGAGAGCCAGGTTTTGGTGGAGAGGATAGAAAACAGACGTTTGTAGACTTTAACTGTGTACTGCTTGCTGAGGCACATAAAGTCTTTGGAAGTAATATTTTCATCCGTCGTGTCCTCACTTTTTGCTGCTGCAGTCAGTATTTTACAGTAATCGTCCACTCTGCCCCTCTTATGGACGCATCACCTGCTTATGGATGTCCAGTTTTTAAATGGATTTCACAGTCAGCTTATTGAACTACTTCTGACTGACTCTCAGGATTTTCCACCGTCTCTTTCCACAAATGCGTATTGACACACTTGTTCTATCGTGGTGCATCATTTACTGCATTTGAGTCAGAAGCTGCATGAATTCGGTTCACACAGATACAATATTGAGATCTGATAAGCTCAATAACCATTCATGTCACATATCGGATGTGATCTTCAAGGACTCTAATATCCTGTTGCGACATCCTGGTGAAATAGATGAATGCCTGTGTGTGTGTGTGTGTGTGTGTTTATATGTGTGTGAAAGCATGAAAGCACATTTGGGTGATTTAGCATGTGTTTGTCCGTCCTGTCCAGATGTGCAGGAATGGCTGAATGTTGGAATGCTTCCTGTTTTGCAAACCGTCTAGGGTCAGCCGAGGGCTGTGACGTTAGGCTGAATGGAATTGGGGCTCACAAAAAATATAAGATTTGAAGCTAAAGGCAAAATAAATTATCATCTTATTAGTTCAAAAAGATCTTACCCACCAGTTTCACATGTTTTGCAAGCATGCCCTAAATG
>VUQK01010896.1:16208-28901 GCA_015106715.1 Bujurquina vittata | reverse complement strand
GCAAGCATGCCCTAAATGTTAAAAAAAAAAAAAAAGGAAGAAAAACTTAACAAGCTGTATTAGCATCCTGTTTGTCTGATTCTTGCGTATCACTTGTCAGGAATGCTGTAATTGCTGATTGTCTTCGCAGCACACAAAGAGGCATAAAACAAGTACTGCAAGCACTGCAAGTACACACATTGCCGGAAGTGCAGATATTTTGCATTGTAAAACTGGTGATGCTCAACCACACCAATCTATCATGGGATAAGCATTCTGTAGCCCGAGAAAGGTTATAGTGGCCATAACATATGTGAACACATGTGGACAGGACAGAGACAGATGAACTCCGGAGGGAAGGAGGAAAGAATAGAAATGGTAGTCATTACTCAAACCTTCATTGATATTCCGCAAAAGTGAATCCCTTCACCGCTGAAAACGCACACTCGTGTACCTGCAGAGGCATAGACCCACATTTTACAGCCACTACTCAGAACCTTTCAAAGAAGGATGCAAGGTTGCCACACAAGCCTATCCACACACACACACACACGCGCGCGCACATACACAGAAAATGGCAGAGCACTCTTGCAAGGACAGAGCCATTAGTGTATCTGTGGGGAGTTTGTTTGTTTCTAATGGAGAGGGGAGTCAAGTCACTCAAGAGAGAAAACCAAGTGGACAGAGGTTTTTCTCACTCTTCTCGCTCACTGTCTGCTACCCATCAGATGTTTACATGATGCAGCATTCTTACCTCCGCCTCTTCATTTCAAACTAGCAATATTTATTTGATATTTCTAATTTTGACAAAACAGAATCAAAAAGACCACAGCCTGAAATGCATTTACCATACATAATGCTTATCCCTCATCCTCCACTGTTGATATAAATCTGTGAAAAACACAAGTGAGTCACTGTTGAACTGGGTGTCAGTCTCCATCAAAGATAGGCACTGTAATTAATTTGGAGTCAATCCTACATACACTGCTCTGCAGACTCACTATATATTTGCTTGCAGCTGAAAGCAGCCCCCCATCCAAACCACTTGAAGCCCATACAACCATGTAAACGTCTGGCTTTGCGGTCTTTGAGAGTCAGGAACGGGCTCCTGGACAAATCTGCCAATTCAAAGGGCAGCAATTCATTTTAACAAGCTTGTGACCTGACCACACTCAACAAGACAGAAAAGGGCAGTGTTTATTTTGTGTATCCATTTGTGTTGTCTTGCCATCTGTTCTCTTGTTGTGGTGCAGCAGGCAGAGTATGACTTCCAAAAATAAAATGCCTGCTCACTTTCCTCCTTCATATGCACGCTGCTTTGAAGTCTTTCTGTCAGTTTGTTTTGTCTGCTTTGACTGAGAGCAGAGTCACATTAGGATGCAGATATTGCCCTGTGTATGCACTTACAATAACACTCCCGCTCAAACTTGCTGACTCTCATTTCAAGAGTCTGAGTGGGCCATTATAAAGGTGCCTCGGCTGGCTCCGCAGCCTCTTCAGAGGAGGAGCGTGTTCATCAGTGTGTCCAGAAGAGGCAGGTGGATCCATCCACACACACACACACACACACACACACACACACACACACACACACACTCCGTTTAAACCAAATCAGTGTAACTCATCTGCACCCCCGGGGAGCAGCCTGCCCTGACAGGGATATTTGCATCCCTAATTCCCTCAACACCATGGCCGCTACTCCCCACCCCCCCACACCACATGCCATCTGGGACCACCGGGGCCAGGGTAGAGGCGGGACAGGAAGTCTTTTACAGATACACACTCACACACACGATCGTATCCAGACCGTATCCAATCAATTTGACGCCAGTGTTAAACAAAGCTCCCATTTAGGCTAATTAAAATCGCCCAATTAGAGCCTGCAATTGTGTGTATGTGTGTGTGCGCACGTGAGCATACCAGATTTTCTGTGTTTGCATGTATTAGGGGTTCTTTGTTCTTGCGAACCCTTTGTACAACCGCTTTGCCAAAAATGAACATTTAAAATCTGAAGAGTGTCTCTTTATGGCTTGATTTTCCACACATTTCACATGAGTGCCTCCCACAGAAGAAAGCAGTTCTATTTCTGTGTGTCTTCTTTTTGTTATCAAAAAATTCTCAGTGCACCTGTGCATGTATGTCAGTGTGAGCTGCAAAGGTTTGCATCTCAATGACTTTGTCAACTCCACATTATGCTGCCTGTCCCCAGGGCTGACCAATCAATTGCCTACATAGCCATCCTCTTTAGGGTAAAAAAAAAAATCAATCCAGCTTCGTAAATCTGGTTGAAGTTTTTCTTACTGTGTCTCAGTGTATTTGCACGTAAGGAGAGGCACCATGCAAATGTGTGTTCACTCTGCAGCTGTTGTTGAGAATGGCAATTTGCGCTCCTCACTCATTAGAATGACCTCTTCCCCCCTTCATATCCTCACTAGCCAGCTGGACTGATTCCTTGGAGTGTCTGGTGTCTGTCTTTGTATATGTGTGTGGCTATTTTTTGACAAATTTAAATGCACAATTCCAGTTGAAAACAAACTACTAATATAAGCAATTTGAAGTACATTGCAATTGCTTGACCAGAACAACGCTGTAATAGCCATGGATGCACTGACACTGTGCATGTTTAAGAGCCAGCTGGCCAGTTCTAATGGTCTATTGAACTGAACCTCAGGGGTGACCAGAATGTCCCATATCTTGCCACCATTACACTTTTATTACCATCCCCTCATCAGACACAAAAACACATCAAGGAGTTGGAGAAAGCAGCTATCAAGGCCACTATTGCAGCTTAGGTGTCTTTGTTCACTTTCCAGCTACATGTGATAGTGTATATAATATATTTGTTTTTCTGTGTGAAATTAAAACTATAGCCCTAATATTTATGTAGGTATGAACTCATAGCTCGGAAGATTGTGTGCTAGTATCAACAAAAGCGGAAGCAGTTTGAGACATTTGGAAAAAAAATGAGGCCAATTATTTAGTAGTGAATTTCTGCATATGACACACAGGCACACACACACGGGCACAGATAAATTTATTTAAAAATCTGATTGCAATCATCCAACACCCCGTGGAACAGTCCAAATGCACACACATACACACACGCGCACACACACACACACACACACGCATGTACACACGTATAAAACAGCAGTGTGGTTGCATCGCTCAGCATGAAGCCACGTAGTCTAATCTGAGCAGATTACAACATATTAGGAAAGGGTGGGAAAAATGTCAGCGTGTCCCTTGATGGGTTGAAGTGTGAAAAAGCCTTTTGATTTCTTCTGGCAATGAGACTGGGGGCAAAAGGAGTGCTGTGAAATAAGCAAGCATCGGGGCATTGTGTTAGATCTGTATGGATTTAAAGACCTCCTTCTGTTGATTTGTCTGTCTGCATCATATTTAATTTATTTTGCTCCACTGCCATCTGGAAGAAACAACTGTGCACACTGCCTCTATTACCACTGCAGTGTCTTATTTGTGAGACTTTCTAGTTTCACAATTGACTTCCATAGTATTAATTTTTGGGTTTTTTTCTGGCTTTGTTTTGATTACTACATGCAGTCCTACGTATTGGCCACTGGATGAATTTACCATTATATGATTATTAACAATGTGGTCCACTGCCAGCATGGCTAGTATGGAAAGCCTCACTGATTGTAATTTAATAATAAATACTTTATCATGTATATTTTTTCATTAAACCCCTGATGAGCTGCACAGGAACATTTTTTTCCCCATTAAACCTGTATCTTGACAATTTCTGTGTTCTTAATGTCAATCAAGTGTGTATGTAACCCTTGCAGACCCAGAGTCCCAGAGGAAAAGGACTGTGCAGAACGTTCTTGACCTTCGACATAACCTGGAGGAAACCATGACCAGCCTGAGAGGGGTGCAGCTCAGCCACAGGTCAGCAGTGTTAGGGTTGTTTCTGTCCACTTCACATGAACTAAAAATAGCTGATAGTAGCATGTATGCCAGGAAAAGTCTCATTGTGCAGGTAATTGAGGAAGTCGTGAAATGCAAGTAAAAGCATCATTTTTCGATTAGTGTCTGTGATCTGATTAACAGTTACTACAGTAATGTGTGTTTATTGGTACTGCATTACAGAAAATGTAACGTGTTACTTTGGAACGCATTAAACCCCACACTGCATTTCAGCCTTTTTCTCTCACACACACACGCACACACAAACACACACACACACACAGAGGACTCCATTGTTAGAAATGAAAACAGTGGAAAATAAATTTTAAAAAGCTGTTAGCAGAAACAGCAACAGTTAGGATAGGTGGATTATTATTGACAGCTGGGTTTTGGGGTGTGGTGGTTGCATGAAGGCTCTAAGATCAGTATTGTAAGTAGTTGATGTGTAATTTTCCACCTGCTCTGCTCTCTGTTTGAGTTGGTTAATATTGGACAGAAGCAGGATTAGCTCAAAGCTCAAAGCAAACCCTTCTGATGCACACTCACGGCTTACATTCACACAAACACAGACAAACAATGATGCTACGATTAATTGCAAGGGAGCTTTCTCTGCTTCCTGGTTTGGGTTTTGGTTGTGTTCGCCATGTCCTCACACTTTGTCCTTGAGAGCTTCTCCGTCTGCCTGTCCACAAATCTCCTGCAATGTGTCCTATCTCTGTCCCTCAGTGGGAGTCCCCTACATGAAGAGTAAATCAGCAGATGGTTCCCTGCTGGAATACATTTCCTTTGCCATTCATACTTTTATTTCACTGTAATAAACTTGAATCATTCCCTGTTATCCCAGAAATGGAAGTTTCACGGGTGAGCGTGATGTCACATATCCGCTGAATAATGAGTAGTTAAAAGGGAAGATTTGCATGAATTAAACAAATGGATTAGTGAGCAAGAAAATTGTTTTGTTTACACATATTTTACTTGATATACTGTATAAACATAAAAAACAGAAAGCCTGCAAAAATCAGTCGCAACCCTCTGTCAGTCTCTCTCTGCTTCCTTTCTGCCTGTTTTACATTAGCGTTTTTATTCAAAACTGTCTTTTATTATTGGCTGATTCTGTATCACGCAGAGAAGATTAATTTTAATGTTGCAGGCGAATGCATGTGCTGTCACACAGTTTGAAAGCTAGCAACTTTTAATATGCTAATTCTCATCACTGTCAGTGCAGGCGCTAAGCGGTGATGTGCCGCAATGCTTTGGCACGGGAAATGCATGCGATTGTGATTTTAGTGATGTTGACGTTTATACACTTAAACAAATATGTGCCTGCTTAAAGTGATAGTGTTGTGGGGTTTTAAGTGTGAAGCATAGAGCAACATAAAGGAACATGAGAACACATGCACTCACACATTGCTTGTATGTGTACAAATGTGGAGCACAGATACACAGAATAAAGTGTGGAGAAAGAAAGAAGAATTTTTCTGATGGGGGAAAAAAAGAGGAAATGAAAGACAGACATTAATTTCCTGTTAAAGATTTTTAGCCTTAAGAGGCATGTATATGTAAATAATTATTATTTTCATCACCTGAAAACTCTAAACTGTCTTTTTTTATTTCCATAGCTGTGCAGAGGGGACCATGTGCTACGACAGCGACGAAGCCGCTGCCTTCTCAGTTTCCAGTCTGTCAAATCGCTCCTCTCCGCTCTCGTGGCGCCAGGGTCAAGCTAGCCCCCGTCTCCAGGCTGGTGATGCTCCATCCACAGGTAACGCCCACTCAGACATGCCCCTCCGGATCAGCCACACATCTTGTGTCCACCTCATCGAATCCCTGGAAGACCCAGATCCAACCCTCCTGAAGGGAGATTACCTCAGTGACAGCGACCTCGGCGGGAAAAGCCCAAATGAAGATGACGAAGAAGATGATGATATTGACGATCTGGGCAATGGGTGAGTTCTTTTTTCTTTTATTTGGGAAACACAAGCGGGGCGGCTTACGCTCAGTAGGTAGAGCAGGTCGTCAACTAATCGGAAGGTCGGTGGTTTGATACCTGGCTCCACCAGCCTGCTGGGCAAGATATTGAACCAATAGAAAAGCACTATTTAAGTACCAGTCCACAAGGTATCACTCATGCTGCATTGACCTGACTAAGAAAACAGGACACATTAATTATTTCAACATTTCTTGTGAGGTGAATACTGCCACCTGCCAACTGCTACAACCCAAGAGACACAGACAATTCAGGACTGCAGTTAATGTCAGTTTGCCAGCACAACAAAGTCTTGATTAGCCCATCTGTAATGAATCACAAGCCCCCTTCATAGTATCTGCCATGACATTGTAAGCTGCAGCCCCCATCGTGCACTTGGCTCTGCTATAGTCAAAAAGCAGCCCTAAGGCACAATCTGAGAATGATGTCACCATTATGGAGCCCCCTCACAGAGAGCATCCTGTCTTTCAGCTGCAAGCCCACTGGCTTCACCAGCAGGTTTCCATGTGGAGGACCCTTAACAACGCTGGCTCGCCACAACATACTGGCAAAGCTAAAATGCAAATGTATTTGGAAAACTGGTCACTAAAACTGCCTAGCCAATGAGAGAACAGCCAGAGCTGTCATGGTCAGAATAGTTTTTGTTTTGAAGTAGCCATGGATTTCTTGGAACAAATGATTTAATTTTGTGGTGAGATCACATCATAGAACAAAACATCAGCTTCAGAACTGTTCATCAGGATGTTTGCTGTGTCGTGCAGCAGTTTTAATCCAAGGGGTTGTGCATTTGAACCTTTGTTTCTCTTCTCTAATTGAACTGAACAGAAAACAGTATTTGTGATATGAGAAACAGTCCCTGAGAGGATGCACCAGAGACCACAGCTGGCTTTTCTCCATGTTTCTGTGGCAGCAAAAACGGAGCCTTTTACAAGAGGGTTGCTATCTTCAATTGTTATCTGCCAAATAATGGACCAGAGTGAAATAATCCCAGGCAAACTGAGGTTAACGAGAATACATTTGGGATTTTTCACTGATATAATTAATAACGACAGTATTCTGACCTGACTTTCTGACTTATGCGTTATGCCTCCATGAAGGGAAGTCGTTTTTCTTTGACAGGTGAATTAGTGGGAATGGTAATTGGAGAGAATATGCTGGCAGCTGTTGTTAATGTCCAAACTTTTATTGATCATCACCTTACCAGTTGTGCAGAATTACAGGACTCCCCACAATACACCAACGGGAGAAATTAAGTTTAGACGGTCTGCTAAAGAATGACCTAAGTTGTGTTTCTTGGACTTTCTTGGTTAGTTTTGGACATCTTGCAGCTCTTGCCCCAGTATAAGGAGATATGACACAACAATTTGAACTCAACTGTACACACAGCGCCATGTTTCACTGGCCAACTCTAAGCACCGTGAACAAAAACACATTATCTTATTGTAAACTGTGATTCTGGCAGTTTGGGTGTGACCTGTAGAGCTCATCCATCCAAACTTAAAAAAAAAAAGAAAAAAGCTTGTCCTGACCACAGTTTGACATCTCTATAGTTACCACAAAAATGCACCCTCAGTCACTAGGAAATCAGTTGCAACACAGTTCACATCCCTTTTATTGCGTTACTGTGGATCTGGTCATGGCTGATTAGTGGTTGTACAGGTTTATGTTATGCTTTGTGTGAGGAGGCTAAAAGAGAAGCAACAATTGTTGGCAGACTGAAAGAAAAAAGACTGAGAAACAGAGGTGACAGTGATGGCAGAATAGGCTCACAAACAAAAGGGAAAACAGCCTTTTTCTTTGTGCTTTCTTTTTATCTTGGAACTGTGGCAATGAAATACTATAGTGATGATTCAGTGTTGTATCAGATGGCTTCTAAACTCTACAGCTGTACAAAGGATGGAAATGTAGTGGTAACACATAAAATCTGACTAACCTCTGGTCTAAATGTAGGTTAAGATTATTTTAAAGAGGTTTTGCTTCTAGAGCTGAAACTAATTATTATTTTTACAACTGACTAATCTGCATAATCCTGAATTGAAATCCTTGGGAACAGCAAAGATTTTGGCAGGAGTATAACTTTTAGGAGGGAAAAATCTTCTTAAGACCTTTTTTGTGGCGAAGTTAGTACGCTTTTTAAGCTTTTTATATCTGACTGTTGATTCTGTGCATGCAATTGCATCCTGGTGACAAAGTTTAGATACAGGCCTTTATAACCACCTAAATAGGTGCCCAGTGGCATAAGCCTTCAGAGTGGTGAAACTTTCTTCTAGATGGACATTGCCATTTTTACTACTGTAACCTAATATGTCTTTACCACTAGAGGGCAGAACAGTATTACCGTTCCCTCATTCTGAGCTGTTACCTCCACCCATCCAACTTTAAGTGCCCCAGTGCTCTATTTCTCCCTCTTAGCTCATAATTTATTACACATACTTATTCATTATACATGAAGACACTACCCCTGTCATACAGGGGTCACACTACATTTCCATATCTCCTCTTGGCACATATAATACACAGCATTTCCCCTTTATATACTGTATTATGCATTGTAAGTAAGCACACTTTGTTTGGACTGTGTCTCTCATCTCCTCTTGATAATGAAAGTGAAATACAAAGGAAAATATGTCAAAAAAATCTTATTTTGGCCCTAAACATATGACCACGTGACTCATTGCTGGACTCATTATGACTCACTTACAGGCGTGAGTCACATTCACATACAAAGGTAAGTTTACCGTGACTATGCTGTGACCTGGCTGAGCCCGGACCCCATGTACTCACACATACACCCTGACTCATGATCCCTTGTCAGTTATCTATTTCCTGTGCTTTTCTAGCCTGGGCCTCCACTTACATCTGGAGCCAAACCCCCTCCCCGTGTAACCCCCACACTCTCACTCACTTCTGACAAGGAAAAAGTGAGAGGGCTGACCATGGTGGGGATCATTCTTCACAGTATGTGTGTGTGTGTTTGTGTCCTTAGAGGGAATAAAGGTGTATTCCTATGTACGTTGTAGAGCTGTACAGTGTATATGTGACAATTTTAATGGCTAGAACTGCAGTTTTCATTGTTATGTCTATTAATTTCATTACATCCAAAGTCTTTCAGATTTGTGCAATTGTTGCAGTGCTTTATTTTACTACAAATTTGCATAATGTGTACAATTTCTTTCATACAAGTATGAAAGAATTGCTTGTGCAAATGATTGAGAGCAACAGTAAGTTTGCATATCCGCAGCCCAGAAAAGAAATTAGTAGAAAACTAATTACTAGAAACCTAGTAATAGCTCTTTGTTTCAGTCACACTGTGCACAATCATACGCACAGATAAAGAGAGTGCATACAGCCTACGTCTGAACATCATGTTGTTGTGATGGACAGCATTAATTGTGGCGATAATTGGCTCTACATGCACATATTCACGTGTTAACAACTGGTTGAGCGTGCGCTGTTTTCTGCCCTGCTGGGTGCAGACACTTTAGCTTCTGGGTGAAAGCGACCTTCCATTAGTAAATGCGTAGTCTCTATGGTTACACTGGGAGACAAGCTGGTTCACTGCACTAAACGTCTGAATTATGAAAACATTTGTCGTGGAGCAGGACAGACGAAAACACACACACACACACACACACACACACACACACACACACACACAAAGCTCCCTGAAGCATTTCTGTCTGAGTGTGCTGCTATAGGTGCTTTGATTTAGTGCCATGTGCTTTCTAGTGCAACAGCAGCAAGCTGGTTTCTCTTACTGTCACTTCAGCACAGTACAGGGAAGTGAAACACAAACAGGAATGTTTTAATAGAGAAGTAATGTGTTTTGAAAACCAATGATGCCTGGAATAGGGTTTGATATCATCAGTGGTTACTTTAGCCTTGTGACGGCAATAAATGTTTGGCCTTACTGAAGCTTTAGGAGTCATTATCTGGCCCTGAAACATTTCTAATTAGGTGTAACTCAATAGACCATGTCATTGCCTCTAAACCTTATCTCGTGTGGTGCTGGGGTATACAAGGGTAGTTAATGAAGGCCATACTACTATACGTATGTGTACTTTGTGTGGGTGTGTGTGTTAGTTCAGTATTTTCTTTTTTTATTCACTGGGTCAAGCTCAATTTTGTTGATCACTGACTCCATCTACTGGCCAAAAACAGAAATCTGTCACCCACACGCGTGCTTGCCCAAAGATGCAACCTGAACATTTTTGATGAATTCTTCTTCCTGCATTTGGTCCTCACTTGGGTTACAGGCTACTAATTCACTCTCAACCACACGATATTCATCAGAATCATGTAGATTATCCCTTTTGCTGAGACCCAGAACTTTTACACTGTGACTCACACTGAGGTCCTGTTACAGACCCCTCCCAAAAAAAAAAATTAAAAAAAAATCCACGCAGGACTCTCCCCCAGTCGAAATGCGGTTATGACCTCAACTGTGACCAAATGTGCCCTTTTGAAATATAGTAGGGAAAACAGAGAAAACAAACACAAATGCAGTTTTTACATCGCTACAGTGTGTTAAAGATAAGATGCTTGTATGGGCAGTAAAATGGAGAGAAAGTGGACTTGAGTGGCTTTTAAGGCATCTTTGGGGTATTTGGGGTACTTTCTGGAAGTTGTGGAATTCATCATAATAAAGTTGAGTCAAGTTTGCATTAATATAATATTAAAATAATTTGAATCAATCTCAAAATTATTAAAATTATTAC
The DNA here is from genome assembly GCA_015106715.1 of Bujurquina vittata. NCBI lineage: Eukaryota > Metazoa > Chordata > Actinopteri > Cichliformes > Cichlidae > Bujurquina > Bujurquina vittata. The sequence goes on along the minus strand of VUQK01010896.1, from coordinate 18,290 downwards.
TGAAAGCAAAAAACAACAACAACAAATTCATATATTTAAAAAAATAGCAACAACAGAGATTTGCTGTTGAGTAAATTAAACTCAAAAATAATGAATGTAGACTTGATACTTGTTGGGATTATTGTGCATCCTACAACCTCTGCTGCTTTTCATAGCATAAAAAAGTGAATGAAGACTAATGGCTGCCTGAGCAGTGAGGGACACACCAATTTTAGGCTGATAATGATAAATAATTTGGCCAATATCTGATGCCATTATTAATATATTTGTTTATTATTGACTTGCCTCTTTCAGCGAAACAAAGAAATATTAAGAATAAGGAATATTTTAGCAACAACATAGCAACTGACAAATATTGCCTGCTGATACTGGTAAATGCCATCTTATATTTGCCTGTATCTTTCAATATCCATCCATCCATCCGTTCACTTCTGATTATACTGTTCACAGTATAATCAGACAGGTTCACATGAAAAGTTGATGAGAGGCAGATTGAGGTGTGGTTGAGGAGGTTGACGGGGCGTGTGTTGTTCTGAATTACACTACCTGCTTTTCTCTGGGTCTCTCTGCCTCTGTGCCATGCTCCTTTGGTTCTGTTTGCTCAGTGTGGCGTGTAATCAATTACTTTTTCTGTTATTATGGAGGCGACTTGACCTCGTGGAGTGCGCTCTTTCTTTGTTCCAGCACGTGTGGCCATAATACTAGTTAGAACACACACAGAGAGGCACAAAAGCACCATTTATGAATCAATCCGAGCCATTTTGCCATTATTGCTGGAGATTTCTAACCACAAAAGTCACACTTTACTCTACTACAGGATAATTATAGTTAACTCATATCTAGTAGCTGAATTTCCATTTAGCATCTCCAGGACTGTTTTCCTCTGGGGTGATGTAACCACCTCCAGCTGTAACAGCAGGACACTGCTGACAAACAATAATGACATTAATCTGTTTGTCTGTTAATATGGCACAAATACACATCCACCCGCACAGCTATTTATATGCACACTCAGAAAGAGACAGACACACACAAACCCACAAACACATTAAAAGAATTAGCAGAGAGTAGCATATGGAGCTTCATGAGGGATTTGCAGTCCTAGAAGCCCCCCCTCCTTCCCCAGCACCTCCTATTTCAGTGAGAACAATGCCCTTAACTTTTTTTATTCTGTGTGTTTGCTGAGGCAGTTTGAGCTTCATGGTTTTATTATTAACCTTTTTATTGCCCTACACTACACTACATTGTTTCCTATAAGACTAAACAAACAAAGTGCAAACTGAATGAATGAGACTTTCTCGTAGCTGTCGGTTCATCTGCCCAACTTTCACCAGTGCTCAAGAAAGTATTTGCTTTGACCTATTTTTCTTTTCACCGCTCTCCTTTTCTGTTCTCCCACATTTACTCGTATCCATGTGCAATTACACACTTATGCTGGTATTAATGTCCAGTAGGCTGCTGTTGTTGTTGCACGAATGCTGGACTTGGACTCCTGTTGGTCTTTGTGGATGTTTAGTTTGACTACTTGCCATTTCATTATTGTGAAACATACTGTTGAGCAACACATGTTCTGGATTGGATCTTGGGAACTACACTTGCATCGCTCAGACAGATTATTCCCACATTCGCCCTGGAAGGAAAGAAAACTTTGGGAAAGTCAGTGACTAAAAGAAAAGCAAGGTGTCTCTAGATACTTTTCAGCCATGCTGTGTAACTTCCCTTTTTCCACCCTCCACCAAAGCAAACTCCAGAACCACTGTCAGGGCTACTGTTGCCTGGACCCCACACCCCATGCTGATGCCTGGTAAATCCCCTATGGAGATACGATGGCATAATCCCTCCTAATCCTTGGCTTCCTCTTATGGCAGGTTTCGGGAAAGCATAAGAGAACCGAAGGACTTGGTCAGCAGTCTGCAAGGACAAGGGGGCATGGAGAAGGGGGTTATGATGGCCTGTGTGTGTGTGTGTGTGTGTGTGTGTGTGTGTGTGTGTGGGACCCCCACATAGTTCAGAGGGATGTGTTACCATGTCAACAGTACAAGAAAAAGATGAGAACAGAGTTTCTGCGTGAGTCATTCAGCT
>VUQK01010896.1:0-10820 GCA_015106715.1 Bujurquina vittata | reverse complement strand
GCGGATGAGATTTTCACTAAACAAAAAAAAAAAAAAGAGAGAAAAAAAGTGGAAACTATTTAAGTGCATTTACTCCAGCACTGTGCTGAAGTTTAAGGCAGTACTACCGTAGATATCCTGCATGTGCAACGTAATACTGCTGCTCCACTACATTTCCAAGGAAGTCCTGTACTTTTAGGGATCAAGGATATCTTTATTATACCCAAAGGGGATAATAAAGATATCCAACAGCAGGGGTTGCTGGTTACAGTTGACAGAAAAAAATACACTATACCAGTGGTTTGGTTGTTTTACAATAAACCATCAGGTCTGTGGTTATAAAAAAAAGTGGATGTGAATACTATTGCATTATTGTTGACTACAGCTCTTTCAGTTATGCACTTTGTGCAAACCAATGTCCTTCTCATTAGGTAAATCTCAAACCAAATTCTGCTGTAAAAGACATACATATGCCAGGTAATAGATTATCTATAAAGCATTAGTGAGTTGTGTTATAGCTAAGTAGGGTGCCAAAAAATAATACATCAGTTACATTAATGCATCAGGAATTAAGATACAATATTGAGGTTTACACTGGTGATAGCCTTCAAAATTATATGCCAACAGATACGACTTTATCCATTCAGTTGCGTAGAAAGCTGCCAAATACATGTTGTAAAGAGTAGAGCAGCCCAGTCCAGTTTAGTGGAAATTTTTATTTTGTAGTACTGAAAGTAAAGACTTGTTAGTTATTAAAACGTGAAAATAGATTGAGTGTTCATTGCTGCAGAGACTTGCTGTTGGACTGGAATCAGGGATTTGTGTATTGTGCGCTGATTAGAGTTTTAAGAGTGTGGAAACGTCTTCGACATGTCGCTTGAGGGAATTTGATGACTCCGTGCTTATCCTGCGGCTCAATGCGTGTTTAAACCTCTGCGCTTTGGAAAAGGCGCAGCTGGGCGCGATCAGTGAAACGGGGGCCGGAGGAGGAGGAATTGGGGTGTTGCCTTCCTATCCGTGCCTCCCTCCCTTGCTCATCGCCTCCCTCGCTCCGTGAGGGGGGAGTGTGTGTGTGTGTGTGTCTGTCTGTGAGTGGGAGCACTGCGGGAGTGGGTCAGTCAGTCAACGCTGCTGACTCTTACAGGCGGTTCCCCGGTTATCAGCGGCGGAAAGCTGCGGGTGGAATCTCTTTCTTTTTTTGCCTCAGAGCTTTGGCAGCGGGATATGTTTAACGGGAACAAAGCGGCGTGAAAGCTGGACGGTAGTAGAATGAGCGGACGCGTGCTACACGGGAAAATGCTGCAGCTCCCGGCTCCGCAGCGCGCAGGGAGGACAATGCACTTTCTGTCAAGGTAATAAATGAGAGTAGAACCTGCGTGTGACTGGGGATGCCGGATGAGAAGCTAATTGACACACACGTGTGTGCGGTTGTGTTTATTCGTTAATGACACAAACTCGTGGCGTTTGATCGTTGTTAACGTATTGCAGAGGCTCCGGCGGAGTCTGTGCGTAAAAATCAGCATTGTCTCATTGATAAAACTCCAACAGCTGCATGGTGGCACGTTTCAGAGTGGTGAAACGCATGAGCTGGGGCTGTTCTGGGATAGTATGTATCAGTCTAGACGCCAAGTAAAGAAGGGGCTTCGATCATCGTGTAGATGGAACTGCCACTTTGCCACACAGTCTATAGGCATACCTCAATGCGCAAAGCCATACGTTGAATCAGCACTGCTTTTTATCGTAGACTCACACATTACCAGCGGCAGAATCTAAAGTCTGGTTGCTGCTGCAACATAAATGAAATCCATATCTGTCTAAACTTGCTGCAAATTATCTAATTAGTGTGCTGGAGAGTGGATGTGTATGCAGCATTGTTGCGTACGCGTGAAGTGCGTGCTGGCCTTAAGTGTGCATTTTATGGTCTGTTGTTTTATTATGCATGCGATGACAGTTGGTTTTTGGTGTTCTGTGGATCGTTCAGCAGTGGCAGGTATGCATGTATGTGAGTGGGTGGGTGTGTTCGTATTGATCCGCTGCGGGACTGGACTGGACCGCATTCTACAGAACAGCTGACCTACATTCTGCACCGACGCTTTCTCGGTATATCTGCTGTGATTGGGTGAAAATCAACAAGCCTCCTCCAAATCATCTTTATGCCCACACCATGTGAGAATTAGCTTTAGAGTATGTCTGAATGTGTGGGCTAATATAGGCCACTTGATATCTGCAGGCTGTTGATGGTGACTAAAGGGATGTGGAGAGACCTGCTCTTATTGAAAAGAAGACACACAGGTGTGACATATTTAGAATTATTATTATAACCCTGAAGTTGACTTATGTCACAGACACATTAGGCAAGGTGCTCTTATGGTATTGATTCTATTCGTGTGTGGCTGTGTGTGGAGGTGGGGGGTAATGGAGGTCGACTTTGCTCTTTTTGGTCAGTTGACCCCTAGAGCTTCTATTGAACCTTTATGTAAACCCATTAGAGCATTAGAGTGGCCTTATATCAGGGCTTTAGTTGCACACATACACATATAACAGACACAAATGCTTTCATCATTCAGAGACACACTCACACAGAGTCCCACTGGACCATCTAGCAGGTTTTTATCTGTGCGTTTGACTTGGGTATGTGTGCTTAAGCAGATTGGCTGTCAAAAGAATGATAAACCTACAAATACATAGAAACTGACAGGCACACACTTAAAGCTTTCAGGCAGTCACCAGACTATATGATGGAAGCCAGAGGCAGTAATAGTGAGAGTGTGAGTCTATGTATGTAAATGCCAGGGTGTGGGTGTCAACGTGTGCGTGTGGGTGTGTGTGGACAAACATTAAACATGCACCATTAGCTGACCACTTCCAGCCAACACAAAGATTTGCTCAACTCTGTTAGTCATATTGAAGTCAATCCAACATCAACTTAGTGTCACTTTGTGTGTTTTTGAGTGTGGTGTCATCTGAAAACTATACAAATGGCTTTCTCAATGTGTCCCACCCCCTGGTTCCAAAACTCAACCAAATAATTCACATTCATTGGTGTGTATCACAAAATCCTCCCAGTTTAGTTTGATCAAATAAAAATGGAACATATGTCACTGTGTTGCAGGTCAGACTCTTGTCATAGCTGTCAGTAGTGGGGTCGTTTAGTCTCTGGCAAAGCAGCACACATGATTGGTAAAATGCTTTAAGAGTTTGGTGCCAACTGCTTGATCGAGCCAACATTACACTTTCCACATCTGCAAGTGCACGTGGGTCTGAGCGACAAATTTAATCAACAGAGGGTGTATGTTAGGCTATGTGACCTAAATGTATGTGAAGACTTATCATACAGCAACCACATTACAAGGGAACCGACTGCACTTTCTTCTTCAATCTGTAGTCAAAGTAGGCTAAAAAGTAGTGGCCTAAGAACAACTATGCATCCCTGGTGTCAGCATCTGTCTCTGTGTAATTCTGCAGCCAAGTATAATCCCCACTTTAGCGCTTCAGCATAGTAATTAAAAATTAAATCTGTAAGGTTTTCAATTACAGCCGCCTTCATGAGTTAAACTGCAAAGTTACCATACTGATCGGAAATGCTGAATTGCAAATGCCTTTCAACTTTCATATTTTAGATTACATTAGAGCTATAGGATTTTTTAAAGACTGATCATATTTGGTGATTTAAAAATCTGATATCACTATATGTTGGCTGATATTTTTTTGTTTCAGACACACGAAACATAAACAGATTTCCCTAAGATTTTTTTGTGTAATTTATTTACACATTTACACTCTGCTCGAATTGTTTGGATCAGCTGGTTGCTGTGTTTTTTTGTGTTCCAAATACAAGTTTATCGGCACACTGATAAATCGGTCGGACTCTGATTTATAATTTTTTTTTTCCATTTGTGCTGCTGTTAAGAACATTTTCAGTATATTAAAAAACCCCAAAAAAAAACCACTTTCAGTAGTGTATAAAGTTTTGGATTTTTGCAAATTCAAATGAACATATTTTCATTACACGCACAAACAAATTTTTGTGATTATGCTAAACTTAAGGACTCTGTTATGCAAGTTGGATTAAGTTGTTTTGGAAACACACTTTGCTGACTCAAACACGGGAAAACTTAAAAGAAACAGCTTTACACCCACATGAATCATAATGTATGAACAGAAGTTAATACTCTTAAACTCACAAACAGGTCCATCCACGTAACACTCATTGTTTTTTAGGGTGTTACCATTTGCAGAGAAACTCAAAATATTTCATGCTCTTCTACTGGACACACACAGACCTTCTGATTCAACCAGACAAACCAGTGGCACTTTTCACATCCAGTAACATTCAAGAAACATTAAGTTCTTCGCCATTTATAGATTTTAACCATATTTATAAATGGTCTAATTTGAAGTGCTCTAAAATCTTGGGACATGGATGAAAGGAAAACACACACAGCCTGAGTAGTTTCATGCAGCCACTGACTCGTGATGTGTGAATGAGTTTACTTTCCATGCCTAAGAGGTCATTAGAAAGACCTGTGAGCGAAACAACAGATGCTTGTAACCTGTGTTTGTAAGACATCCACATACGTTTTTTTTTTTAAAATTTTATTGTACACACAGGAGCCAGTGTTCACAAACAGAGCTTGTATTTTCATGAGGTGGGCCCTCCCGTGGTTTAGTGAGTTTCTCTGTTACTTCAAAGCCAAAGAAGAACTTGTAGCCAGACAACATGTGTACCTTAGAGAAAAGCTGTATAACCAGCACGGAGACCATTAACTTTAAGATGTCGCTTCTGCTTGATAATGAAGAGTAAAAAAGGTTTTTTCCTGAGTTCAGTGGAAAGTTAGATGGTTCCTCTGGTTTGCAGTGGAGCGATGAACATCAGGCTGCGGATTATAGTTTTAATGAAACCTCTTGACCTGTCATTTTATTCCTGTATGTCTGCGCACTCGTGCAGTGGAATGCATATGTGCGTCTGCATATGGCGGAGGATTAGGGAGTGGGACCTCAGAATACACTCGCTGGAATGTGAAATGTGTGTTTTGAGTGGCCCGTGGGGCAAGGAATGCCTCCCGAGTTCACTGTAGCAACTTAAAGTGGCATGACCAGAGTGCATGCGTGTTATAAGTTGACAGCAGGTGATGGGTGCGGGTTCTTGCAGGGTGTGCCCTGAGGCCCATTGGTCACTACCACATGTTTTCGCGTATGCATGTACACACACAAGATTTCCACAAATACACACACACAAGCCAATTCCTAAAGAAGTTGTGACACTATAAAATCCAAGTACAACAGAATGCAGCAATTTGCAGATCAATTAAACACTATAAGAAAGTGAAGTTTGTACAGAGAAATCAGCTGAACAAGCATGTGTTCCCCACAACCCTGAATTAGGTAAAAGATGGATGGATGATTAATGGCATTTGGAATCAGATGGCAACAACATGTTTCAAATTATTCAGACGGGGAACAAAAATTTAGTAAATTTGTCAAATGCTTAAAACAACATGAACCAAAAAGTTGAACATCTCAACTAATTAGGTTAAAGAGCTGCCTTCTCTGGGCCCAAATTCATTTAAGAGTAGAGCTGGACTGTATCCAAGTGGAATATAGTCCTGTTGCCTAAAAAATCCATCCAGAGAACATGCAAACTCCACAGAGAGAGGCCCCAGTCAGGCGATGGATTCAAACCCGTGACCTTCTTGCTGTGAGGCCACAGTGCTAACCAGCAGACCACCACTTGTTGTTGTCACCTATAACAAGTCAAAGTCTGAAATTGTTTTGTGGGATCACATTTAATACATTCCATGACTTACAGAGGACACAGGTCTTCCTTATTTTAGCAAGACCACAGTTTCACATATTACAACAGCGTGACTTTGGAGTACAAAGGTCCTGGTGTTAAACTGGCCTGCCTGCGGTCCAGACCTCTCACACATTGAACAAAACATCGTCCCATCATGACTTTAACCATAAGACAAAGGAGGACCCCAGCTGAGTGGCTAAAATCCCATGGCAAGCAATGATGAGAGCATTGTCTTATTCATATTGTAGCATTTATTACTGAAACAGTTCAGCACATTAGTAAACATACTCCTGTCTCAAACTTTTTTAAAAATTGTTGCTTGTATCAAATTCAAAATGAACATATATTCTTTAGAAATAATAAAATATTTGGTTTCAATACTAGACACAAAGAATTGGTACTATTTTCAGTAAGTACGGGGTTTAAGTAATTTGCTAATCATAGTGTTTTGTTTTTGTTTACATTTCACACAACGTCCCAACTTTTTTGGAAACAGGGTTGTACAATGACAGGTCTGTCCCCTTAACAGCATGCGAGTAACATGTATGTGTGTGCATGTGTGTGTTTTAATAGCTGTCTGCTTTATCTCACCCAGCAGAAGTGAAAGAGTCAATGGGCCTTTCATTCTTTTCTGTTCAGGTAGTGTTTTTACAACCTTTAGCAGGTGCTCTGTGCGGTTCTTGGTTAAGTTGTAGTTTCTTTGTATAGCTTAATTTGATTTAAACATAAATAATTTAACTATGTTTGATTCACTTTTTGCTCTCTTTCTTTCTCTCTGTTTTCTGCTTCCCTGTTAATATTTCAGTTTGAAAAATATATATACATATATGTTCATACTCCAAAACTGAGAAAAGAGATGCTATTCTCTCAAGTACCATGAGCCCACGATCCACTGATGCGCAATCAAAAATATAGATTTTATAGAATTAATTAAGAAGCTTGAAGAGAGCTTCAACCTTTATCTGATGACACAGAACTGGTTGTGACAATGCTGGCAGAGGAGGAAGAATATATTTTAAATGTGGTAGTTTTTTGTTTAGGGGCACTCTGAAATTTTACTTAGGAAGCTGTATGAGTTGTTTTGGCTGAGGCAATGGGTAGCCATGTTGAGCCTCAGCCTGTTTTCACTTGAACACTGACTCATATGACGCTGACATCGTAGTTCCTCCGTCTGCTGTATGTGCGTGACTGTGCAAACATCTTGAACCCACTCCCATTTCTTTCTTTCTTTGTCTTCGAATGAGCCAGACTTTCTTAGACTTTTTTTTTTAAGTAGTCTCGAGCAATAGTTCTTCAGGCTTTTTGCAGTTTTTTTCCTTTGGACATTGGCTGCTTTTTCACTCATTTTCAATCCTGGAATGTTTTTTTGTTTGCTAAGCCACATAAGACTGATCTATGAATTATTCAAGCCAAAAAATGCACCTAACTCAAAAGATGAACCAGTGTGGTCTCTACACATAACAGACAGCTTAGTAAAGAGCCAATTTTAAATTGAAATGTATATTCAGGCACTTTCTTACTAGCAGCCTATTACAAAACACATCATTTGTTTACATGTCTTTAGTTCAATCTACAATAAATGCCAAAAATGTGGCGCATGATGTGCAGTGTGTCCTTAAAAACTCTGAGGAAACTAGACATGTGGAGCAGAAAAGAAGAAGTTGCAGGCCTAAAAAAAAAAACAATGTACAGCAGAGAAGCAGTATCTCAAAGTCATGTCCTTAAGAAAGAGGAAGAAATCCAGCAAAAGATCTGACACAGGACCTGATTAATGCATCTGGCCCTTCAGTTGATCGTTAAAGCCTCATCAGAAATGGTCTAAGTAGAAGGGTGTCCATTCTTAAGAAAGGGAAAATGAGAAAAGGCTGAGGTGTGCCAAATAACACAAGAGCTGGACTGAAAATCGGTGACAACAGGTCCTGTGGAGCAATGAATCCAAATTTCATGTGTTGGTTCAGATGCTTTTCAATATGTATGGAGAACAGGAGAGAGATACAACAGAGAGTGTCTACAGCCATCTGTAAAACTTGGAGGCTCTGTCATGGTTTGGGGCTGCATTTCAGCCAGTGGTGTTGGGGGTCTTGTCAAAATTGATGGAATTATGAACGCAGAAAAGTACAGTCAGATTTTGATGTGCCATCTAATACCATCTTGAAAGAGTCTTGATTGGCAACAGCTTCATTTTTCAGTATGACAATGATGCCAAATATGCTGCCAATGCAGTAAAAACATATCTGGATAGAAAAACACACAGTGGAGCACTATAAGTCATGACTTGGCCTCTCTAGACCTCAACATTATTGAAGCAGTGTGGGCTCATCTTTACAGAGAATGAAACAAAAGAGCTTTGAATGTTCTTCAAGAAGGCTGGAGAACTATTCCTGAGGACTGCTTATAGAAATGACAAGAAATCTGCCTAAAAGAGTCCAGGCTGTATTGAGCAATAAAGGTGGCCATACCAAATATTGACTTTAAAGCTTGTTAGAAATGTACAAACTGTTTGTATATACTGTAAATAAGTTTGCATGTTACAGTGAAGAATTGAGAGGGGACTCAAGACTTTTCTACAGTACTGTATATGCACGATGTTTGTTGGATCAAGATAGTTCTAACACGTTAGGTAGTGCTTGTCGACATTCAATCTTTTCACCCTTTCCGTAATTGAATACCAAAGTTCACAATGTGGTTTCTCAGTGGATGTCAGTGATTGTTTTGTGCAGTGTTGTCCCTTTCTAAGACCCAACGATTAGCAGTTAACTGTATCATATTTCACTATTTGGTTTTGGTAGGTTTGAATTGAGTGTGCTTTCTGCTCAGCCCTTCTCGCTGTCTGTTGCCTGTTTTAAGTTGCTGCATGCTGTGTTACTTGACTGTATTCTGTTGATCAGAAGACAGTTGCCAGTGGACATGCTTTTGTATACTTATGGCAACATCTTTAGCACAGCTGCTTCAAGTTAAGAGCAACCTGTAAGAAGCGTGCTTCATTCAAATGTAGTACCTCCCTCTCATTCTCTTCCTCCGTTGCCTTCCCTTCCGTCCTCTCACTAGTCTCCCTCTTTCAAACCAAAACATCCTCCCTTTTCCGTTATTTCACACATTCGTTAAGTCAGCTGACATGTCTGGAGGGAGGCCAGAGGTAATTCTACCCCAGGATCCAACCCCTGTCCTGGGCCTCTGTGTGCCGGGGTTCCCCTTGTGAACTCCTCCCTGGTTCTCAGCCATTGAGTCAGGGCTGGGAAGTGCTCCACACTGCACCCCAGACTGAACTACTTATGAAGGTGATTTAAAAGGCCATTCCACCTTATCCCAGGAGTGCTGTCCCTCTTCTGTTTCCTGTTCTCTTGTGAAGAAGAGAAGGATTCTGGAGGTCAGAGGTTATTGGGTCATAGGAGAGCTCTGCTGTTCACCTTCAATATTCTTTTATTAAATACTCTTTGACTCAATTTGCTCTGCTCTCTACATGAGGAACATAAGAACACTTTGGGGAGAATTTGTTTAAACATACCCCATTCTTACTGAGCCCTTATATAAAATGTGTTTCACGTGTGTTTCAAGTCAATGCACTGCATTCAGATCCCTAAAGCTACTTTTTCTCACACAGGGCCAGCAATGTTAATTTTTTTAACCCTGTGTAGGCAGTCTAAGAAGATGATAAATGGAACAGATGACAAAAAAGAAGATTTTTGCCTTTCAAGGACTCATCTTCACACTTCTCCTGGCTCCTACTCTTTTCCTTTTTGGGGCTGACAGCACGAGGAACTCAAGATGGCTCTGTTGGTTTCAACATGATCAGCAGTCGGGATTTTTTTTTTTTTTATTTCAGGAGAAATTCTTCACTCAGCGTGCCTTGTGTGAAGGCTGAAGTCTTCCACTGTCCTGTTTTATTTCACCAGATTGAAATAGTGCAGAGCCAACTCAACTCTCAAATGCAATGTGTTGAACTCTGAGCAAACTTTATCCATACTGGGGAGGTAATGAGGAGAGAAGAGATACAGAGATAAATTTGCTGTCTGAGGAGAATTTTGCTGAAGCAATTCCCCTCTTTTTAAATTGTGTCTGTCCATCTATCTCCGCCTCCCCCATGCTCAGAAAAAAGAAGGGAAAAAAAAATCATGGGCCAGGATTTCTGATGCATCCAATTGCCTTTTCTGATCCTTTTCCATCTGCAAAATCCAAGCGTTTGTAGAATTTGTCCCTCATTTTTGCAAGGAAAAACAATAGCAGTCTGAGACTGCCTACCCTCTCCAAGGCTCCAAAATCTCTCCAAATCAATCATGAATTGAGTGTCTGGGACCAGAAGGATGTCTGGATTTGGATTCATTTGAAAACTGGATTAATTTGCTTTATATCACAATGATAAAGAATCTCAAAAAAAATGGTATATCAAGATTCTGATTCAGATTTGGATCAAGTCCAAAGGTTACTTTAAAGTTGAGTCACACCCCATAGCTTTCCAGGCCCATAACCTTCTAATCCTTCAAACAAATGGCAAAGAAACATAAACTTGAATGAATAACATCCTTGCTGACTGTAAAATATTGATGTACCTCAATAATCTTTTATACACAGACACACCTTGGAGCCAGTAACACACACCCTGGCTGGCTTAGTGCAACGCTCAGTGACTTTACTAGCTACCACCACACACATCTGAAAGCTAATTCAAGCTCCAGTCAGGCAACATTATCTGCTTAATACATCTGTTGTGTGTGTGTGTGTGTGTGTGTGTGTGGGTCTTAACCCCTCAGGCCAATGCTGTCAGCTTTATGCCTGTCAAAGGCATAAAAGGGTTTCTCTTCTGTAATGGCCATTTAGGGATATGACCTCCTATTTCCCTTCGTAGTCTCTCACACACCAGTACACACACACACACACGCACACACACACACAACACACACACGCACACACGCACACAACACACACACACACACACCCACACACACACACACCAGTACACACACACAACACACACACACACGCACGCACACACACACACACACACACACGCACACACTATATACTGCAGAACAGACCTTCAAAATAA
>VUQK01010895.1:10488-24680 GCA_015106715.1 Bujurquina vittata | reverse complement strand
AGAAATGAAATTCAGGAACCCTTTGAAATTTAGGTAGCATTAGCTTCTTTTCTCAGCTGCAGCTGATGACGGGCTTGGTTTTGGGGTTTTTTTTTTTTGCTCTATGTACTCTTCCAGCTAGGTAAGCTTGCATTAAGTGCCATTTCAGACGGCAGTAATCAAAGCTTGCTTTTATAGATGAAGACATGTTGCTTTAAAAAAGTGTGGAAATCTATCAGTGTTATTAATGCAAAATGCATGATACCACAGTCAAAAATGTAAAAACTGTCTGCAGGAGTAAGTAAATAGGGTGTATTGAATGTGATGAGAGGGGTTTGAATTCAAATGTGCTGGGCAATGTGCATTCCTCTTTCACACAACTGAAAACTATATTAAACCATCAAGGCTGTTTGCCAATTATTTCCCTTTGCCTTCTTTGCTTTCACAGCCCATAAGGTACTAAGCCTAAGGGGAAAAAAAGAGAAGAAAAGAGGGGAGTAAGTCAAGAGTCAGAGTGACTTTCTGAGGTAGACCAAAGAGGAGAAGCATCCTTGAGGTTGACATCGATGTGGAGAACTAATCTGTCCGCGGCTGTGATTCAGACCCAAGGTGAGCCCTGTGACATTTTGAGCTGATTAGGATTTTCACCAGCCTTAGCCTTTTGTGTTGTGTCAACTGCTCTGACATTGCATTACGATGTTTCATTATCATTCAGTCACATCTAATAAGGGCACTATCCCCCAACCTGGCGAAGAGTGTAGAAAGGACACTTTAATGCATGGTGGCCTGAGAGGAGGGCTAAAAAGACAAATCAACCCTGTAACTGTTAGATAAGTGCGGCTGGGCTTTTGGCCCAGAACAAATTGCATTACTGTCACATTATGTCTCTGGTATGCATGAATTAAGCACTGACTGGGTGACTCCCAGCCTTCCCTGTCTAAGTTCCTCTCAAAACCTTTCTACATTTTTTAAATTATTTATTCTGTGCCAGAGAGGAGAAACAGGCCCATTCACAGACATTCTGTTCCTCTTTCCATCCTATTTGCATGGGGAACAATCTCACACTTTCTCTGCTCAGCTGCCGGAATGTGAGAATTGCACTGGGAAAGGAGTGCGGTTAGTCGATGGCCTTTCCGTGCTGATTCAGACATTGCAAGAGGATGAGAGGGCTCTATAGTCGGAGTGACTCTTCAGCCGACGCTGCGGCACTAAGACCAGATATGCATTTTTATTCAGGTCGAATGTCAGCTTTTTACGGGCTCTAAGAATAGCGCGTGCTGCTCTCTGTGCCCCGGGGCAGGAACAGAAAAAGGCCAAAGACTTGGGAGTTTGATTTCTCTCCCACTGGCATGCTAAGAGCTCTTGTCAGACTTGAGGCGGCGAGATGTGTCATGTTTAGACTGACATGCCGTCCAAACAGATTAATAGTAAGATACATCCATATCGTCACCGTGGAAAGGGACCGTCTGAGCAGACAAAAACAGAACAGCCCCTTGGGGGACTAAGCTGTCTCTCCCCATTCTGTTGTTACAGCCCTCATATATGCAGACTTGGCTGCTGATGAAGTATACTCAAACAATCCCTTTGTAGACTCCAGAGTTCAGAAAAGTCACATCCTGCAAAATGCATGTGCTTATGAGATATGGATTTGGCTGAAGTGACCGAGTGGTGAGGGGAAGGACAGAACAATGTCATGATGCACAAAACGATTTTGACTCATCTATATGTGCCTAATTGTTTGTTTCCTGAGTGACATCGCCAAGGCACAACACAATGAGACAGGAAAGAAGGCGGCGATGGGTTCAGATCGGCACGTACTCTTCTCTTTTCTATTTAAAAAAGGGGAAACATGACCTGCCGCCTGTCTTTGTATAATGAACAATATACCGCTGTGCTGTACCCGTGCACTGTACCCATTTCATATCCTCATCATGTCATCTCTTTCCTCTCCTGCCATAAGCACAGAAAGCCGACTATTCTTAGCCAGCTCCCCCGCAGGTGAATTATGGATGAGATGAAAAGCTCGTAATGATATTTGGCTGATCAAGTATCATGCTAAAATGCCACTTAAAGTGTGATACGGCTCGCTGGGATGGAGAGCGTTCTTCCCCACATCTCTCCCCAAAGGCGCGCAGCACTGCAGACTGGGAGGAGAGAGGCGAATCATCGAGGCGGCTGAGCGGACGAGATATGAGGCAGACAGTGAGGGTGACAGACAAACAGCCACGGTCATTGGGGGCAACCAGTAGGGAGAAACACTGTCTGGGCGTAGATAATAAGCTACCGCCTCACATGCTTATTGCAGCACGTCCAATGGCCGATCCCCCTGGAGACCTCAATTCTCTGTCACTTAAAGGCACCAGCAGCCCCTCAGTGTCCGACATGTGACTCAGCCAGGTGTGTCTTGTTCATCTGGAAATTTATGACTTTGACTTTTTCCTGATTTTCAAACATGTCCCATGAGGACTGTGTTACAGCTTCATAGATAGCATACCCGCCATACAGTCAGTGTAATTGTGTGTTCATGTATGCGTTATTGTGCGCTTGTAATATTTATCAACTACCTGTGAGTATGTCACCTTTACAAGGTTATGCATCCTGCCAGATCAATGCTATCTATGAGAGAGACATGATGTATTTCTGTAGACTCTGTTCAAGCTGCTCTATATGAAAGCATGACCTTGAAACAGAGCAGGGTAAACACAGTAGATCTTGTATGTTTTCTATGATGACATCAATCACTTTCTATATACTGCTGAGGTTAGAAGGGCTCTGTTCCCACGCACAGCATATGCGATGTTTGCAGTGGCTCTGACAGCTTTATTTTTTCATTTTGCTTGCTGATTGGGTCCATTTTTGCTGTTTTTCTGTATTTATCTATTAGCCTTTATTACGTTACAGTGAGTGGAACTCTCAAGTCACCATAGTTGTTACTGTAAATTCTATATTTTCATGACCAAAGAAAGGAAACTGCTGTGTCTCATTTATTTGCATAAACATTCACCAGTCACATTATTAGGTACATGTGTTAAACCATGGTTGAGTCAAGCTGCTGAAGTGAAGACCAAAAATAGGGATCAAATGTGATTTAAGTGACTCTGAACATTGCAGGCTGGTCTGAGTATTTATTAAGTTGCTGATCATTGGGCATTTTCATGCACAACCATCTTTAGAGTTTAAAGAGAAGAGCCAGACCACTTGAAGCTGATATGAAGGTATGCAGAAGAGTATCTATGAAGGTATAATATGTGGAACCCTGAAGCAGATGGGCCACAGCAGCAGAAGACCACACTGGGTCATCCACCCTGCCTTCACAGTTCAAGCTGGTGTGCAGGATACTTTGGATCCCTGAGTACTAACTGATGTCCATCCATTTATGACCACATTCTGCCCATTTTCTGATGGCTGAAACAAATCTCCAACAGCTGCTTCCAGCAGAATAACGAACCATGCCACAGAGCTCAAATAAACTCAAACTGATTTCTTGAATATGACAGCGAGTTCACTGCACTCAGACGGCCTCCACAGTCACCAGATCTCAGTCCAATAGAGCACCTTTGGGGTGCGGTGGAACAGGAGATGTACAGCTGATACGTCTGCAACAGCTGTGTGATGCCATCATGTCAGTATGGACCAAAACGAAGAAAAAAGTCACAGTTCATTGCTAAAAACTAATAAATAAATAATAGACTCAACTCCGAAATGAAAGGCACACATTCACTGAATAATTTTTTTAGATTAATATCTTTAGATGACATATTAGATTTATTTTTAAAAATCTGTCTCAGGTCATTTTTTTTTAAAACTGCAGATGAATGCAGTCAGCTTTTCCCGTGACTAGCATTTGGAGAGTTTTAGGCCAAAACAAATATTGTGAGAATGTTCAAATGTCCCATCTTTACATTTTCATTTTTGCTGATCGTGATTTTAATAGTTGTAAATGTGGAAATACCTCAGCAAGTGGAGTTCACATAGCACATTCTAATACATTAAAATGGCAGTTTGTGATCCAGGTTAATTGCCAGGTTAATTAGCATATTAACCCCTTTTGTGTTATTGATGGCGGAGAAGCACCTGGGTGAGTTCAGAGAAGCACAGTAGCCGTTGTGTATTTGTGACCAAAGAAGGTAAGTGCTGACATGCTGTTGTGTAACTGTTTTCAGGTGTACACTCAAGTCTCTGCACTCAACAGAGAATTGGGCGCATCTGGCCCCAGAATTCAGACACATAATGGATATTAATGAGAGTTTGCTCTGACAGTTGTTGTCCAACGCAAGCCATTTTTAGCGTTTATGTGGCATTTCAGTAATTCAGGCAACTCCTCAATACAACTACGTCTGATGTGCGAACTTAATTACGTCTCAAGGGATTACCTTTGAGTCGACTGCCACGTTCAAAGCCTCCTTGATGCCAAATGCAGCGTGACCCGTGCAGGTGTGGCTCTGCTGTTCACAGGGAAGGGTTTAAACACTTCCAGCGGGGGTGCTAAAGAAAATCATCACAAGCATGAATACTAAGTGACCCAAAGTGCACACTGGTACATCTCAAATATGTGCTTAGCGATGGTCCAGCAGAAAGGAATTATGGCTCCTGCTGCATAATATTAAAGAAAATGAAAAGCTGTAATGGTATTTGACATTAGATTTGTGAGGTGTCTTTAAATCCTTTTTGATTGTGCATGTGGAACATCCAAACCTCTCCTTTTTTTTTTTCCCCCTCCTTGTTTTCTTTTGCCTGGAAAGAAATTTGCGGCTACTCCGTAGGGGCTGCTAGATCGCTGTCAGATGTGACACAGTGTAAGCTGCTGTTTGTTTTCACAGCTTCTTTTCATAGTCGATGAGTATGCTTCGACATGACAGATACCAGGGAGAACATCAGTGTGGTGTGCCCTTCAGAGATGTCCCCTGAAAATAAGTGTTTGTGCGACAGACAGCGGCAAACAGAGCTTCTCTGCGCTTTAATATTTCCACCGTGTTACAAGTGGGTTTTTTTAACTCCTGAAATAAATCACACATTTGCGCTCAAAATACGCCGCGCTCACCCAGGTAGGGACCCGAGCGCCACGGGACCACTTATTCATTCTGCTTCTAAGTTATTACCACAGGACGTGATGAAATTCAACCTCTAAAAAGGAATAATACAAACACACACAGGCAGCAATCGGACTCAGCGGATCTAAATGAATTTGAGAGGGAAAAAAACGTCCCACCGCCGAGCTATGTAAATGTAGCCACAGCCAAAATCACTTTGGCCCCTGCCACGCAGGTTATTTACGAGCTCTCATTAGTAAATGACTTCCACACACTCCTGTATATGGTATCGTCTCCGCTTTCACTTCATACTGTAAAAATGAAAATCCACAGAATTAATGCGCTGGAAAATATAGTCGTAATAAAAAGTCTTGCGAGCTCTTGCGCGCCGCCAAAAACGTTCCCCCTATTCACTCAAATCAGCACAATTAACCTGCAGGAGAGAACACGGTGTTTCAATTTATTACCGCCCACAGGCACGACAACGGGCATCTGTTCAGCGAGACTGCATTTAGGAGCTGCAGGCTGACAGGGATTCTGTTGCTGTGACTACAACACGGGGCCGCCTCACATACAATAAAATGTGAACAAAAGTGACACACCGAGCTTGAAGACGGGGCTTTAAGTTTTGTTACACATCACCCCAGAGCCGCAAACTTTCCACGGTGCCGAGCAGCGTATCAGCCTTATCACAGGTTATACCATCTGGCGTTCCCGGACGAATGATTGAATGACTGCTGAGTGGATGGCATATTGCTGCCTGGCAGGTGGATACATTAAAGCTGTCCCGGGAGAGTCAGCGGTATGTGTTGAACACTCCCCCTGCCTCTGTTGACATCTTCAGGACGCTCCAGTCAAGCACTTCTGAAGCACTTCGTCCTCTACGCGCACCGACAAGGGAGCCGCTGTGGGAAAACATGCTGTCATGCATGATACAAACATGGCTTGGTGTTTCAGCGACAATGGTGGGACTCAAACAGGGAGGACAATGAGTTATGACATCTGCATGCTGGCATCATAGTGGCTGGGTCTGGGGTTGCACTGGGTGGTGCTGCAGAGATAATGTTCCAGCAGAGCTGAGCATCCTCCTCAAATGGTTTGGCTTTAGAAGTAAAGTGACCCAAACTGTGGCCTTCACTGGATGTGTAGAAACACTTTACAGTCAACACTCCTCAATAGATGCCCCCGTGTTCCGGTGGGCACTTAATTGGAAGCACATTTAAACTTTGATATTAAGCATCTTTGATGATTTTCAGGCTTATTTGTGAATTCAAAACGTGCGTTAAAGGTATGTTAAAGAGATTAAGTATATTAAGTAAAAAGCTTGAATTTTGACCCTTCATGCAGCAAGCAAAAGAGCTCTTTGTTCAGTTTTACCAGTCAGACCACTTTTTCTGTAACCTTGACACGTTTCAGGCATATTGTTTCTCACAGCAATGAAGCTCATTTTTAAAACATTTTAAATTCTCGTGTTTTGTTTTTTTTTAGCTTGCAGGCTTCTTTTGCCCTTCCTTTTGTGTTTCCACCAGCAGCTGTGAGATTTTGGAACAACAGGAAACCCAAAGCAGAATGCTAATGGCATCATCCACAAACCAAATTAAAGTAAATAGCCAAAAAAAGAAAAAAAAAACCTAAATTGGATGAATCTATCACAGCTTATAATGGGCTAACTTCAACCAGTCTGATCAGCAAACCACCAGAACCATGAAAACCACCCACAGTTTGAGGAGCTTTCAAAGCTAGCCAATGCACCATTTTTCAAACTATGCAGGTAGCATGTTGTTAAACAACAGCTGGTTCTGGAATTAGAATTGGTGCATAAAAGACCTGCAATCAGTTGTATTCCAAAAAACAAATACATGAATAAATACTTGGCAGGCGACTGGATGAGTCACCCATAGCTGCGACTTAACTGGCCAGGAGTTCCTTATCGAATGCTGTGTGCTCCAAACCGATTGTGGTTTGGCTACAAGCTCACAGCCCAGAGCCGGGCAAGATAGATTGTCTACGAATCACAGTGTTGCAACAAGAAGGCCGGGGGGGCAGGCCTTTTTTTCTACAGAGGGGCGAATCTTTCAGCATGTGTGGCACTTTGCTGTTGTCTACCCTCAGCAGACAACAGCAAAGAAGGGCCCAGTCCTGGGGGTGGACCTCCCCCATGCTGTCACAGAGGGAGTGTGTTGCCAAAGCATCTATCGTGGAGATCTCCCACTTCTTTACAAAGTATTTTGGTTCAGATTAAATGCAGGAAGTCCTTACTTCCTGTTCCCTTTAAGATATGCAGCCAATTCAGTTCTTATGGAAGTTGTGTCATTTTTTACAACCTTCACAATCTACTTCCATTAAATTACTGTATTATTATTATTATTATTAGCAACTGCAGCAGCAGTGGTAATGGTAGTAGTCGTGGCAGTAGTATTAAATTATGTCCCTGTTTTCCTAATGAAATTTTGATCAGTTGTAACAAATAATTCAAAGCAGTTCTCCTCCAGGGGTCGATCCAATTTCAAGAGAGGACTGCACTTTAAAATTCGTTTCATAAGAAGAAAAAAGTGTGTTTGTACTTGTGGAAAGCAGCACTGGAACACTCAAGTAAAGCACCTCAAAATTGTAGATAAATACATTACTTGAGGACATGTGCTGTGTTATACCTTTTGTAGTTTACACTTTTTAGGCCCTCAAACGACAAGAGAAGCATTTTTTCATTTGTCAAAATATCTCTTAAAAATAGTAAGCATGACTTCCCTACCCTGCCTGTCATTTCCAAACTCTGAAAGTAAATGATGCTTCATATTTAAAAGGCATCAGAATAGTAAAAAAGGGACAACAAAATTAACAAAACGGAGATGTAATTGCATTTATATGGTGATATTCTTGACTATATTTGAAGTATTTTTAAAATTTGTATAATTTCCACCAGCAAATGTAGTATAGTGAAACCACAGTGCTGTTTTGCCTCTGCTTTACATTGCACCCTTTACTGTATATATGCTCGCTCTGAGAGGTTCAACATCTACGGTCACATTACAACAGCTTTCTTTTTAAAGCCTTTCCAAACCGACAGGCCAACCGAAGCAGAGCTGCTGTTGCCAGCTGTAGTGCATAAAGCTGCACAACTATTAAAAATAGATTTTATTGATATTTTAAAATTGCTGCCTTTATTTTTGATTTTTTTTTTTTTTAAATCAGTTCAAATTTTTGCAGCCCACGCCTTACAAACAGAGACAGAGAGGAAGGGGAAAAAAGGCAAATGTGTGCGTAGATGATAAATCAGTGTACTGTGACGTAAAACAGATCAGGAATGCAGGAAATGAGCAAAAACTCCAATCATGCTTGAATTTTTCACTTTAAAATCGAGAAATTCCTGTAATCATGACAGAGAGCACAGAGTGCAGAACAGACCCGGAGCAGCACATTTACATGCCGGATTGAAGGTCCGGTTTGTGTGCAGGAATTATGGATTAAGTCTATTGTGTTTCCAGATCTGTGCAGGTAAAGCGACAGGCTTCATTTACATTCCTGTGGCTTTTGACTGCGTGTGTCCCTCCAGGGATGAAACTGGGTTTTTCCTGTTGCCCGTTGATGTCATATCCCCGCAGAAAACAAACCGAGAGTGTTTCCTGTTGATACTAGGATGTCAGCTCCCATCTGCTTGTGCAATCACGCGCACGCATATACGAAAACTCTCACTGACCGCACCTTTGTCCTCCCATTGAAGTCGGTCCCGCTACAGCAATGCTCACGCTATGTCAGCTGCCTGTCCACCACTGCACATTTCACCTTTCCACAGCTCCCACTGTGGTGTGTAATGGTCCTCTCGAAGTGCAGTGTGGCTGCAAATCAGCAATGTGCAGAAATATGGTGTTCAAGGTGGCCAGTATGAGGAAAATCCCCCGTATGAGTTAAGCACTTTACATTTTGCATTTCAGAACAGTGTATTCATGCTTTGGGATTTGAAACCACAGCGGTTCCTATTTGTTACATCCAGGAAAAATATGTATATTCAGCTTGAGAAGCACTTAAAGATGAAGAGGCTACCACGGTTAGAAGTGAGCAGAGACACTGGGGAGAAGAAAAGACATCAACTGTGTTCTCAGAGTATAAAAAAAAACCCAAGACCAAATAAATACAATTGTTTGCTGATGATCATTCCGATGCTTTCTGATTAATTTGACAGGAAGTCTTTACATGCGAGCACACCAAAACACAGCGGAGGCTTTTTCCTGCTCCTGCAGTTTGAAATGTCCTCAGTAGTGTCAGAGGAAATGGAGCCATTGGCACAGATGGGAGCCCACGCAGCCCCACCTCTGACTAAAAACACAGCAAAACTGTGCTTTTTCTCCACGTTTGGTATATGCGTCTCTCTTTGTGCTCGCGTTTGTCACAGCCTGTATTGAGGTATGGAAGGTCACCCGTGCATGAGCCTAATTTGCGCTTGTGTGTCTGCGTGGGAGGCCACAGCTTGACTCCTGCTGTTGACACTGGCTCGGTGACAGTCCAAATGCTCGGCTGTGTCAACGACTGGGAGTCACACCCTGCCTGCCCCTTTGCGGAGAATGAATATTAATAATTCAAAGTGATCTCGACTGCTTCTGAGGCTGTTACCCATTACCCTGGGATGAGCTGATATTGCTGCTGCATGAAAGGCCACCAACAGGCAAAAGGCAGAGGAGAAAAACTGCGAAGCGCGGCTAAAAGGCACCCCTGAGGTTCCTGCTATCAGCTCAACTGCTGTGTTAGAATTATATTGCTTTGAGAAGGCAAAACCCCACTTTGTGTGCATATAGAAAGCCATCTCCATTAGAATGCTCGGTGTGTACACAGAAGACTGATTTCTTATTTGGAGTCTGTCAACCTATCGGTAACCCTGAAAATGATACAGATGTCCTTCTGTCCATTTTGTTCTATTTTCTTTTTTCATCTGCCCTTAGTTTTTGAGCTCCAGATTTAGGTTATGCACAGTGCCAAACAAAATCTCTGTAAAAATGGCTTGCATCCACAGAGAGAAATGGATGGTTAAAAAAAAAAAGAAAAAAGGTTGGGTTGACCCGATGTTGTGTCGCTGGGTTTTCATGCTCTGATCCCTGTAGCGAGGTGGGGTGATGACTAATCTAACTCACACAGCTAGCCTGATGCATCTGCTTTTTACCCTGCTGGCACATGAACTACCTTAATCTATCTAGGTGATGTCACATGATAGCAGCTATCATGTGACATCGTGCTCAAAAACCACTGAGGCAAAGACATAAACAGCCGCGTTCAGCCTCCTGCCCCACCCTACCCCTATCCCCACGTAAAAAGATTAGCTTTTATCACACTGACATCTTGTTGTCTTTGACAGGTGAGGATCGTTCCGTGGAAACAGATTAAAGGGAAAAGCTGAGTTATAATGTCATTTCAATGCAGCAGCAACAACATCCCGAGATGTTCAAACACACAAATAAAGCCTGTCACATAAATTTCAACAGTACAGTCCTGGGAACAAAAATACATCAGTACAAACTAAGCAAAGCAAAGTACAATGTAGGACAGTTCACTGACTGTGACACCAACATACGACAAAGACAGATCCCTGCTGTTGCCTAGTTGAAGCCATACAGTAGACTGTATATAAAGGATGGAGTTTGCCCGTGACATCACTCTCTGATTTGTGATGCTTCAACTTGAGCATTATCACGGTTGCCACTTTTGAAATTAGATGTTACTAGTGAGGGGCGATTTAAAAAACTTTTTTTTGCATATTTTTCACGCTTGCATGTTTCAGTTCATCAAACAAATTTTAATATTATACAAAGATAACCCGAGTAAATACAAAATGCAGTTTTAAAATGATTATTTCATTTATTAAGGGAAAAAGCCTATTCAAAGCTACCTGATCCTGTGTGAAAAAGTAATTGCCCCCTAAGCCTAATAACTGGTTGTGTCACCCTTGGCAGCAACCACTGCAATTGTTTGCCATAATTGACAATGAGTTTCTGCATCACTGTGGAGAAGTTTTAGCCAACTCTTCTTTGCAGAATTGTTTTAATTCAGCCAATTAAACCTTGAAGAAAGTTCACATTTTTTCTCGTCACTCCACAGAATATTCTTCCAAACAGTCTCGAGTATCATCAAATGCGCTCTTGGAGTAATTTCAGTAGACTGGCCACTCCTGGGATTATGTGTTACTCTTTCAGATCTTTTTGCCTTCTTCAGGTTCTATTATGATTTTATATCATTATTTTTGGAGTCATGTCTTGCTATCAGGAAGAATGCAAGTTTGAGGCACTTCAACATTAGTTTCACTGTTCAGACCTGCACGATCTTTTATATGCAGTCTGTGGTGACGCATTGACAAAATGGTGCCTCAAGCTAAATGCTAGTATCACGTGAATATCGTGTGACAATGCTAAACGTGCTCTTTATCAGATACAATTCACACAGTCAAATACCAAAAAAACTCATCTAAAGGCTTTGCATGTTAACATTTTAGAGGCTATAAAGCAGAGTTGAAGATGATCTCAATGTTAGTATTTAATCAAAAAGTATTAGACAAATAGAAACAGTGAGAATTCATTCTGCAGGGAACCATGCATGTCTGTGACATTTTTGTAGCAATCGATGCAATAATTGCTAAGATATTTCAGTTAAAGTGACAAAGGGACCGACTCTCCTCACATTGGAACCAGGAATTCTCTTCTATGTCTAACATATTTGCAATCAGCACTTGCTTTATGCACAACGAATGGCCTTATCCTCAACGACCCCACATTTTGTGCATATGCAAACGGAGGTAGCAGCAACCACATGAAAAAGGTTTCTGTCTGAAGTGCAGCATTAAAAGGAAGAAACATCAGGCAGGGAGCAAGATTTGACCTAAAAGCCTCTGCGCTTCCTCGGGACAGTGCAAAATCTTTAAGAAGACCCTTTTTCCACCTCCATGGAGTCATTATTGTTTTGGGTTGTCCCTTGTTCCCACTCTTAGAGACACTATATCTCAGGCCGCAACTTGAATAGCTGGTGTGACATTATAAGGAAAGATGCCGCTGAGATTCGTAACACTTAAGTTGTGTGGCCGAAGGTATCCAAGGCTGTGATTACCATGGCAAAGCTGTAGGTAAGGCTACTTAGCATTTTTCTTGGCTAGCCCATATCCATAATGTGAATTGCATTTGCACAATCCTTGTCAGCACCCTGGAGTGATTCCTTCACAAAGTTTGACGCAACATTCATATTTGACTGGTCAATCTATACTTGTGGTTTTTATGCTCCAGTAACCACTGAAATCAAATTTATGAATCTCTTCTTATAATTTAAGAAGTCCGCTTTCAGTGCTGGTCTAATGGACACAAATGTTCAAAAAGAATCTACGGTGATGTTACAGAGGTCCACAGTTTCAGTGCCATTCATCAAATTTCAAATACGCTCCTGTAAACCAGGACACTTTCTTTCCTGTGGTTAAGCTGCTTTCACAACTTAGCAAGGGTTAAATTTACAGGTCAGCAGCACCGGATCCTTCAAACAGCTGTTTCTAAGGAAGCCTCTAAAGCAAACATGTGAACTATTTAACCCTGTTAGAAAGGTCAAAATCTTTCTGGGTTGAGTGGCAATTAGTTACATCCAGCTAAGAGGTGATTCAGGTAGGCAAGCTGACCTGAGTTCAGTTGAAACTGTCAGGAAGGATTCCTAACAAGGCCCTGCTGATGCTCATTTAACTTAACCTCGGCACACTGGAAATACTCAGAGTTTGTGTTTTGAAGCAGGAACGGTGCAGGCAGAGTCGGGCATTGTTAAAAAAGCTCTCCTGCTTTTACTGTTGAGAAGCTAATTGAGGGAAATCTGAAGATCATTTCAAAGAAAGCACGAAACGGATGATAAGCAGGATCGATCGCAGGTCCAGGGGAGCTTAAAACCACATAATGCTTCAATAATTGCCCCGAGAGCCACACGTGCGGGTTTGCTCTCCCCGAGAACAGAGTTCACCCTGGTACGTGTGGGCAGCCACAGACTTAACATGCAGCCTGAATCTCGCTGCGCTATCAGCGCTCTTCCATTTCTGCGGTTTGCACAAATCCATATTAAGCTGCGATATGTCTTTGGGGTTTGGCACCTTCACACCTTGAGCGTCGTGGAGATGAGAGTTCGCCTGTTAAATATTAATGCGGGGCCAGATGCCCGACTGGCCGCTGGCATTTATCTTAACCTGCTCCAGCAGGTGTGAGCCCAGCAGGCCCCATTGGCATCCGGGAGGAGCACTCAACCTCTAGATCATTTAGAGGCGTTAAAGGATTATATCTGCGCTGGACCGAGACTGGACCAATACACCCGAGGGGATGTAGGAAAGGACTGAGGGAGAGAGAGAGAGAAGAAGAGAGAGGGAGAAATGATTGCGTCTTCCCAGCAAATGGAGAGAGAGAGGCAGCTCAGAGATGGATGGGGTGTGGTGTGGGCCTGGGCAAACACTCCCCGCTGTTTGCTTCTCTCTTCCCATTTTTCTCCCAAGGGCAAACAGAGAATTGAGGAGCTGCAGCTGTCTAAGTGTGTGAGCTTGCGAGCATGAACGGGTGAAGATGACCTCTGTGGCCTCTACATAAGTAGCTCAGAATCACCACCAACAAGCCACCCTCCTGGGGCTCTTGGCCACTGGCCCCCTTCATTACTCCCTTGAGATCCCCAGGCACAGCCCCCTGCTACCAGCCTCGTATTAACCGTAATGAGGACACCGCAGCGAGGAGGAAAGCGAGAGTCCCAGCATGTGTCAGTGCCGAGGAACGCGACACTCACTGGCTTTGAAAAAATCATAACAGTCTTCGCCCCTCTCCCTCTCTCTCCACACCCACATCCCATGCTTCCTTCATTTCCTCGCCTGGTGCCTCTATTTTTCTCCCGCAGGGGCACGGAGCAGCAAAATGCAGTCCATCACGTTGAGGTAGCATCTGTCTTAAGCGCATGATTTTCAGATCATCACGACAAGCTGTTGAGAGGAGGAAAGGATGGTACTGGCCGACCTCGTTGCTGTAAAATCCAACACGGGCCCATTTTCTTTTTCTTTTTTTTAAAAACCCCAAATCCTCAAAATAAACAGATCGAGTACTTTTCTTTAATTCTGCTTTTTTTTTTTTTTTTTAAATTTCTAGGACTTTTTTTCCCCTTTTCTGTTTTTTAAACCGTTTTTTTTTACATAAAATATAAAATAAAAAGTGT
>VUQK01010895.1:0-10256 GCA_015106715.1 Bujurquina vittata | reverse complement strand
TTTTTTTTTTTTTTTTTTTAAATTTCTAGGACATTTTTTCACCTTTTCAGTTGATGAAACCGATTATTTTTACATAAAGTATACAATTAAAAGTGTAATCTCCATTAATATTGTGGCATCCAGAGTGGGTGCGTCGGGGAAGTGTGTGTGTCTGCCTGACTGTTTCAGTATTGTCTGAGCGGCATTTGCTGTTTCTGGGAACTGTTGTTGCAAGTTAACGATTGCACCACACGCACACGACTGATTTGGTTTTATTTAGTTGGGTGAACTTTAAAATGTAGTTAGCAAACATGAATTTTGGCCAGCTCCATATGCAGGAAAGCAAACCAGAATTAGAGTCAAAATAAGGGAACTCCTCAGTCATGCTAAGTAACTGAATGATGTGAATAAATGCAGCTAGTCACTGTGACGCATTGTGCTAGTTTCCCTTGAAAATGCACAATTTTTTATATACAATATAATAAAAGTGACTTAGCCGGTATAAACTGGTCCCTAACTACAAGGACACAGACACAAAGCTCGGATCAAAGGCTTCATTCTTTTTATCTTAAAAAAAGAAAAAAAAAAGTATTTTTTATAATAGATTTGTATGTTTGAGACTTAGAAAGGATCCTTTGCTCTTTGTTTGGAGTGTATATTTGATTCTCAGAAAGGAGAGATAGAGAGGTTGTAGTGAGCTGAGGAAAATAATAAGAAAAAAATAGAAAGAAAGTTATGAGTAATCTAAGCTAGACTGCACTCTTTTATCTTATCTTTCTCTGTTGATGTGCCTGGGTGAAAACTAAGAATGTAAAGTATTGCTTACACTTTCTGGGATCCATCTTGAAGAACTGCAGTGTAACAATACAATATTCACTTGCTTTGGCATTTTGTAGCAGGGTCTTTTGATTCATTTGTTGCAAGCTATACTGTAACCAAAAAGTTACAAAGTGCCGCAATAGCTGGATTATGTGGGTAAGGCAAAAGGAGTCACTACTGTTAAGTGCCCCGTCATAAAGGAACATATCAAAATACCTGCTTTTGCTTTCACGGGTGTAAAGCTAAATCATTACAGGGACGTAATGATTTAAAAGCAAGGTTAATGCAAAACGAACTTTTCTGAATTGGCACTTTGAAGCACAACATTAAATCTCCCTTCGTTTTAATTCAAATCGCACTGAAACTCTTTGTTTATTACTTGATCAGCTGCAGAAAATAACTGCTAAAATTTGCTCCTGGAGCTGGAAACACAGCTGACGAGGGTAATTGGTGGTGACCGAGTAGAAACCAAGCAGACTGAAAAGTAAAGCTCACCCCAGAGAGCCAATAACTGCACTTTCTGCGTCCAGCTGAATTCAGTCCTAAAAGGCAGCGTCATATGTAAAAGCTCCCGAGTGTACATTAAAAGCAGGTTACTTTCCCAATAAAAAAAAAAAAGTGGTTTTAATGGATATTTTCTCCTTTGTAAAAACTATACAGGTATATTCTTTTCTTTGTAACTCATATATGGCTACTACCGCTAAGGCCACTTTGATGGACAGGTGTGCTGATAGAGGAAGCTGTAAGACATCAGTGCCTGCTGGGCCTCACCTTCACTGATTGAACCGAACCCCACCACATCACTGTTGTTTCCGCTTTGATCATTCATAAGTTGATATGATTTGCTGTTCTACAGTCCAGCCAAGAAATTTGTGCATCTGTACTGTTTATGGATGCAGCTTGCTAAGCAGGCCAGCTTTTCTTAGCTGATAGCATAACACTTTACCCTCCTTTCCATATATGGTGATTTCTAGTTTAAAATAAAAAGACTAGAACAGCACTGGTCAAAATGCTAAAAGCTTCAAAATGAGGAGTTTGAAACCAATGGAGTGATGGCACGGTGGGTACAGCCATCTTTTATTTACAGTTTATGAAGAGTAAAGTAAAATTGCCAGAGGCCATAAAAGCAACGGTGAAATATGATCTGATGATGAATAAGTGGGTTTGTCACTGTGATTTACCTTTTCCAGCCAAGTTATTGTCCACAGACAAACACTGTTTAGTGCCGCTTTAAAGTGGACAAAAAGGCACAACAGGGATAAAAGATTATGGAGTCTGACATCCTGGTATCTCCTATACGATGAAACCAAGAGAGAGAGAATGACCTTACTCAATATTCCAGAAATGGCTGTTTTTTTCAAGATGTACAGATGGCATTTTAAGGTCTTGAAAGACTGTGATATGGTGATATTAACAGGAAGTGTCCTTTTGAAATACTGACATGTATTCTTTAGGCTGAATGGCCTCTATTGTAAAAACCTCTCCGCTGTATCTTCTGCTAGTAGATCGGGGAAATTGGTGAAGGTCATGACTACTGGGAGAAAATGTATAATAACATTCAGCAGTGTCTGTGTGTATGTGTGTGTGTCTCTGTGTGTGCGGATTGCTGGTCTTGCTGGCAGATGGGCATTCTGTATGACTGATGGCTTTGTGAAACATGAAGGTGTTGTGTCAATAAACGATGTTCCACCCCATCCATCAAATGCCACCGACAGCAACATGTGCAACATTTTTATCCGTTACACTTGCTGTGTGCAATACGCACGCACACAGACAAACAGTCCTACCTGCACAAGAACACACACACACACGCACAGACGCACACGTACAGTACCTTTACAGGATAAACACAGGAACACCCACCAAGACCTATAAGAGCATGCATAGCCAGATATAGCGCACACACATTCACCGCCCCTGCACGGTCATGCTGCACTGCACTGCGTTGCGGCAGTCTCGCTGCTTCGATACTGTTACATCTATGGGAAAACACAAAAGTGAGAAATAAATCTTGTCCAACAGAGCATGAAGGTATTGAGTTTTCCTCGTGTTGCCTGTGTGCTTTCAGCAGTGAATGACTAGTGCCTTTTTACAGCAGCAAATCTCATGTGAAAATCAACTTACTGCTAAGTGCATGGGTTTTTGACTGGTCTTAATATTATCGCTCCTATAATGACTGTCATGGGTACCAAACCTTTTTATTGATGACACACATTGTTGAATACGCTTTAAGTTGTGTGTTTACCACTCAAGTTCTTCTTTCTGCTAAAGAAGAATTTGCATACCTAGACTGGTCGCAAATGGTTGCTGAAGGTTGCTGGCAGTGGCCATGAAGTTGTTAAAACCCACTGTGCAGGCTGCTAGACCCCCCCCACCCCCCACCCCCCACCCCACCGACAACCATACGTCACTTGAGAAAAATGGCTGTTTGGATTCTATTTCTTCAGTGTAGAGGCCTGAAGCTATATTCCAAAGTTAGAACTGCCGCTGTGGATCAAAAAGGGTGGTGGTTCAATTCCTGGCCTCTCCAGTCTGCATACCAAATTGTCCTTGCACAAGATACTGAACCCCTAGTTGCGCCCCATGTGTTCGGAGTGTGATTGTGTGTGACTGTTAGATAGAGAGCACTCAGATGTAGAAAGTGCCTGTGCGAATGTATGCGTGAATGAGGCATGCTGTGTAAAGCGCTATATAAGAGTCAGAGCATTTATTTGATATTCACAAGATTGGGTTTACTTTTCATATTGTTTTCCAATAATGCATATCTTTACATAAATGTGCATTTGTGGGATGAGGCGAGCTCATTTTTCCTACGTGTGCACTCGCAGTCCTTGAAGCAGACACAAGATTAGATGTTGTAAATGCAAACTTAAGTTTAACGTGAAAACAACCATAAAGTTAATTGCGCGAGCTTTATTTTCCCATCAAATTGACTTGTTTGTGGCACTTTCTCAGCTAATGTATAGACAATCATTTGCGGTAAGAAAAAAAAAAAGAAGTTAGACGGCTGAGAGCACGTTCATCTCTGCAAATAAAATCATTCTCCACATTAGACAATGCCTGTCTGTCTTCTTCTTTCACTGTGTTTTCCAGACAAAAATACACCCACAGCCCCTGTGACATTATTACTCTATCTATAAGAGTCTCCTTCCAAATGTCAGGCACATGCCCCGAGGAATGTCATACAACCTCTGGTCGAATATTAGATGAGGAGGTCTGACTGCACAGGCGATGCTCAGACTGTTAATAAAGACCAGACAATGTTGTCAGCTGCTTGATTCAAACAGAATGTTTTCATCACGCTGCCAGCGGAGATTGCTGCGAGAGAATTGTCGGACAAACCACAGACGCCTCTGAAAATCATAAACAACTTCCGTTTCTGTTTTCAAGACCAGCGCTGCAGATCAATTTTTCGCCATTATGTGTGTTTGCTGCGGTATCTTTGCTTTCCGCAGCTTTATATTAGCATCTTGGCGCGCCTGTCATGCCGTAATGGTCATTCGAGGTGACGGAGGTTTTCCCGAGTGCATAATGTGGGCTTTTGTAAGCTGGAATCATTTTCGCATACGGCAAGCCCCAATTTTCAGGAAATACCCATAATGCCTGATAATACCATAACAAAGCTCGAGTAAAGAAAGATAATGTTTGCATGTTTTGCGCAGTTGGTTTTCAGAGAATTCGATAAGTGCAGTATCAAAGAGATTTCTGAGGCAAAGCAGACGAGTCCAATGATTCAACATGGATTTATGCACAGAATGCAGACACTACCATATGGTGTGGAATGCATTTGTTCCAAACTACTGTATTTGTAATCGATATTTTCCCAATGTTGCATTCTCTTTGCATTTTTGGTTGTGATAATGGCCAAAATGTTCGGGGCAATCCTATTTTCTATTCTATTTTTCTATTTTATTTGATTTGTCTTATCTGATTCATTTTTTCATTCTTGCCTGTACTGGGCTGCTGTAAAGCACAACTTTCCCTGCTGTTTAAAGTTTATCTTTAAAACAGAAGTTTGGACAGACCTACTCATTCGGGGATTTTTCATTGTTTTCACTATCTTCCGTGATGTCACAGATAGCATATTTGAATTGCATTGCATGATGGGTGGACGGGGAAAGATCACTGATTTGACTGAGTCCGGGAGGACACACAAATTCAGCCTCGGGGGTCATGAGTTAGTGTAGCGCTTAGTGCCAAGCTTGGGGGAGTTGTGTCAGAGTAAAATCTGTGCCAAATCAACATGCGGGTTCATCTGCTGAGTTGACCCCTTGGGAAATAAGGGAGAAGCCGAAAGGATCTCCTTCTTCAGAACTGAAGACGTCAGAACTATAACATAACAGTTTTGGAGTTATTTCATGGGTGAAAAAATGTGTAAATAAAGCAAAAGAAGCTGCATTTCCAGCAAAGCTTCTGCTTTGCTGGAAGCTGTCGGTTGCTTTACTGTAACTCTGCAGTTTTGGCCAGGTTAGTGCACATGCTTGGTATGAAATTCTCTCTATTTATTAATGGGGAAAAAATGTATTGCCATAGTGTTGATCGGCGTTTTAGCCATATTTTGTATATTTAAAAAAAAAAATGGACATAATTTGCCGGTGTAAAATAAATCCATTAAAAAGCACTTTAAACCTGCATCAACAGGGGGCGACTCCCGTGGTTGCAGAAATGTTTAATTGCATAGGAGTCTGTGGGAAAATTACTCTTTGGCTTCCTTGAACTGTGTCGTCACGAAACACTTTCCTGACGAGTTTATCTTCGCTGTTGACAGTTGACAGTCTTACTGAATACAACATGATGCGCACGCTGTAAATTATGGTCCCCATTAGAGTTAAAAAGGAGAATAAAGCAGGGCGTGATGTAGGGTGGGACTACCTTGTGTGCATGCAGCGTCTTGGTTTCTCGGTCAGCTCCACCCTTCAGTCGTCACGCTCTGTTTCAACACAACGAGATTGTGATGTCAAAAACGCTCAGCGTGGGGATTCACGGCCGTACCAACCAACGGCAGCTTTTACATAATGTCTCTGGTTTTGACTCATTGTGATGCTGGAACCTGTTGGACCAACTGAGCTCAAAGCCGACAGGATGTCGTGTCACTCCTGAATGTTGCCTTCATTCTTGTAGCGATGGTATTTTTAGTGTGGCCTTGAGTTCTCGGTACACACATACCTCCTCCTCCTCGTTCATAGCTGGAGCCACACATGCAGACGCCATCCATTTTCCCTCTCTGTATCTCACAAACACGCAGGCAACTGGAACCAACAATCTCACATATGGACTCATCATACTGAATTCCAGCTTTCCACTGGTTGAACAGCCATTTCTTGTGTTTCTTGGCTCGAGAAGTTCTCTTCCTCTTGTTGGTCTTCCTCTGTAGTGGTTTCTTAGCAGCAGTTCAACCACGAAGGCCTGTTTCACACAGTCTCCTCCCATCAGTTGCTGTTGAGTGGTGTCTGCTACTTGAACTCTGGCTCTCATCAAAGAGGATGGTAAGTAGTATTTTTATTCCTTACAGCAGAGGAAACTCTTGGTCATCCTTTCTGGGGGTGAGACCACTTCGTTCTTAAAGTTATTGATATTTTTTTGTATTGAATAAAGCTGAACCCCGGTTTTTCTTTATTCCGTTTAGCAGTATTTGTCATAATATTAACTACTACCATCTACTGATGGGTTCAAATACATCTTACCTGGTATCTTAAAAGGATTTCAGGGGATAACCTCATGAAGCTGTTTATGATCAAGACAAACACTCCTTCATTAAACAGCGTTGGTAATTGTACACTTTTAGTATATTTACTATCCTGCAGAAAATACCACTAAATGACTTTTAGTACAGTACATACTGTAAGACACAAGTGTTCAGACACATTTAATCACAGTCCTTCACCTCTTTCCTGAGTTATTCTTGTGAAATACTGCTTACTGATAACTTTTGCTGTTTGTTGTTTTTTTTCAACACATAAACAAACAGACTGTCAAACTGTCTCATTATTGAGCAACGACATCTGCTAACGATGTGGAAAAGTGAAGCATCACCGTCTGCTGAGGTACGACTCTCAGATGTTGGAACCTCGATACCTGAACAAATCAAATATTTGGGGAAAGTTCAGGTTGTAACAGAATGTGTTTATTTTTGACAGTTTTTCATGCAAAAAAAAACAACAGAAAACTAAACAATATTAGATCTGCAGACTGATTGTGACTAGTATATAAGAGCCTCGTGCCAGCTGGCAAACAGACAGAAATTGTGCCAATGAATTGCAATCTTGTGCGCACTACTTTTTAACTTGAAAGCTGTCCTACTTGTCCACTGAACCTGCTACTGAAATTGGGCCATTTTATTTAAATGTCTGTGCTGGATTTGGTCATAGCTGTTGATCTGGACCAAGCAGAAACCTCCGTTGCTGAAAAGTGAAGCCGACTGGGGAAACAGCAAAAACTGCAATTTCTCTCACTGCCACTTGAGGCTGCCTCCAAAATCTCCATAAGACTCCCATATTAACCACTGCAGCATTAAAGAGCGTAACATTTACAGCCTGGTAATAAAAAAGATTTTGGCTTCCATAGATTTTTTTTCCCTCCTTCATAGCAGCTCTGAGCGGCAGTAATTTTCTTCATAACTCATCTACACGGATAACCGAGTTGGAGTTGTGGTTGCGTTGATTGACAGGTGTGTAGCACATTAACACAGACAGGTGTCGTCATTAAGTGATTACTTAAAGCTGCAGCCTTTCATCCATATAACGTAACTTCTGGCTCCAAAGAGAAAACAACATCAACAATGTTAATGCTGAAAAAGTCGCCCCTCTTCCCAATGGAGTGATGCAATTGAGATGACAGGACACCTTTCGGTGATTCTCGGTTAGATTAGTTCAAACAATGGTCAAATTTAGTCTCCACTCAAATTAATAGGGCCGTGTGATCGACTACTCCACTGTGAACTATTGCCTATTAGCTACAAATCCAGATATGTGCTCTACAGTGAGTTTAAGTGGTGCCGGGGGGCACACGCAGACCTGTCTGTAAGACATTATTTATGACACTTCAGAATGTAACCCAAGTTAAGATTGGTTTCTTGATTACAGCTGGTTGTAAGAGTATTTCCTCCGTGTTTATTGACGCGTGAGAGTTGTAATTATTGTAATTAGTTCAGTAATTATTTATAGCTATCAATCATTCTCGACACAAGCGAGCCGGTGTGCAGTCTCAGGTTTACAGTTAAATCTTTATAAAGCAGTAGTCCTCAGACTGAGTCCTGAGTGCATTAACAGTTGTTGGGGCATTTGTAACTGTTAGTAAAAGATTTTTTTTTTCTTCTTGTAAATATAATTATATTAGATTAGATTTTAGATGTAAATTTGAACCCCGAAACCACAGAGCTCCCCATGCTAATAAAACAGCTTATCTTATCTTATCTTATCTTATGGAGCTACCCACAAACAGACTCTGTGTGTACATGGAGTGTACAACAAATAAACCCTCCATGGTCAACAGGTTTGCTGGCAGCCTTGTCAGTGTAAAAATGGTGCTTTTGCTACCTGACTTTTAAAGGTTTTGATCTTCTTGTTTTAGTCTTGAAAGCTTTTTTTTTTTCCTTTTCCCATTTTCAGTGAAAGTGCACTCTTTGGTGATGCATTTACACCTTTCTGAGCAGCCCCGCTGGTCCAGCGCTGCTACCATCTTCACAAGATGTGTGACATGTAAAAGCAGAGAGAGCAAACAGATGGACACCCAGGCTGTTTGGGTGGCCCTCCTCATTAAATCCTCCTCTTGCAGCTGACCCTCTGCAGCCAAGAGGACTCTGTTCTGGCAGTGGCAGTTTATACAGCAAGACTGGGCTGCAATTTATCACCCATGGCAGGTTAAACCATGTGCACAATCTGTTTATATCTATAATTATAAGGCATCATCCTGCCTATGTGCTGCGAGGGTTCAAAAAACATCTGCTTGGAGAAATTCAGCAGGAGGTCAGCGGTAGCTGGAAAGGTCTGTGGTTTTATATGTGGTGGGGGTAAATCTACCGTGATAGGCATATTAGGTGTATTTGTGTGCAAGGGCACAGAGATGCACGTCTCTATCTGGAGTCTTTCAGAGGCTTCTTCTAGATCAGCCACAAACTGAGCTACGATTTCATGACCTGGCCTCACTCCTACGACACACATATTTTTAGCATCGTGCATCCTTTTTCCTACTGAGTCTTTCAACGCTGTCTTCTTAAATAGTTTTGCTTTTTCCCTTAACAGCCTTGCCCAAGTGTAACATCACATATATCTCTGGTCACACTCGACACTCTGGTTGGCCATGTGAGTGCTAACCCTAAGCCTACTCGAGCCTTATTTCTTGGAGGCAAAATGGACCTTTCTGCAGGGGTGAATGTAAATACTTTTTGATGTGTCAGTAGAACGGTTTGTTTCCTGATTTGGGATACTTGGGAGAACAATTTCAGGAAAACAAAAATGAGATTTTCTCAGTACTCAGGCTTCGAGTTGGGGTGAGGATTGAGGTTGGAGTCATCATCGGTGATGACTTTGACCTCAGAGGGTTAACAATGAACCAGCACTACACGTTCTTAGTTAAAAACTAAAGATTTCAGATATGCCTGAACAGTAAATCAAATATAAACTTCAAATTACCAAATGCCAGAATATACCTTGTAAATATTTTGCTATAATGGGGCTGAGAGTTATCCATTATGTCCAGTGTTTGCTTATAGAGGCCATACTGGTTACATTGATCTAGTGGTTGTCTGGTAACAGCTTTTGATACAGTGTGAAAAAAAAAACGATATAATTCTCATGTATCTGTACCTAATAAAATCTGATTGAGGTCATTGTTTTAGAAATTTTTGATAACATTTTGACGTAAAATAGTCTGAAAGTTGAACTGAGGTTGCAGACATTATGCAAACATCAGTGCACCTAAATGTCCCTGGTAGATGTTTTCTATTATCACTTTATTGATAAGAACAAAGCTAAATAAACAAAAGTTTATAGCTTTCTCAAATGAGAAGAAAAAAAACCTCAGTGGCGACTCAAATTCAAGCCTCAAGTCCACCACTTATCTGACGGAGCTACTTAACTTTGCTGCAGAAGCTTTTCTGTATTCATGATGCTGGCATTGCAGTGCAGTAACAGGCTTCAGTGGAACTAGTCTATGTACGTGGAGACAAAATTGTGGCAACATCTGTTCACAGGAAGTCCGTACACCGCAACGCTCCTGGCAAAAAATTAATAGAGACAGAATCTTCAGAAAAGTCTGGTTGCCCGACACGTTACACTTTTCTGAAGGTTCAGTCTCTGTTAAATTTTCGCCAAGAGCGTTGTGGTGTGCGGACTTCCTTTTGTCTTCCTTATGCTGTTTTTTGTTCCTGCACCCCTTTGTTCAGTGGATGTGCGTGCTTGGCTTGTAAAACATCTGTTCACAACCACTAGCTAACCAAAATAGTTGTCTTTGTTTGAAAA
>VUQK01010893.1:45115-75560 GCA_015106715.1 Bujurquina vittata | reverse complement strand
GTGTTTTGTAAAGATCTTCATCCATCCACACATCTGCACAGGGGGGAGTATATTGCTGAGTTTTGACTCTGCAGTAATAGGGCTGGCCAACTAATCTAAAATTAATCAAGCAACATTCAGAACCAATAATCAATGTAGTAATGACCAAAATAGTTGTCCTAATTTTTTCTTGCATTTTTATGCTGAAGTTTTTACAGGTGGTGCAGACTTTTTGTTGCAGAGTGGTTCTACATGTCAGTACATCATCAGCTGGTTTCAGCAAGTTACAAGGTTCTGTAAAAGCACTCAAAACAATACAGCAATTTACTGATATTAGAAAATATAATTTGTAGTTTTGAATACTTGAGTATTTTTAAATACATGTACTTTTGAATACTTAAGTATTTTCAAAAGTAAGTACTTTGGTACTTTAACTTGAGTAAACGTTTGACTGATCAACTTTTACTTGCAACTGAGTAAGATTCGACCATGAGTATCAATACTTTTACTTAAGTACTAGAGGTGAGTACTTTGTCCACCACTGGTTATTTGTAATCTCTGGCTCTCTTCCACAGCATGTCTTTTGTCCTGTCTCTCTCCCCTCAGCCCCAACCCATTGCGGCAGATGAGCCTGGTTCTGCTGGACGTTTCGTCCTGTTAAAATGGAGTTTTTCTGTCCCACTGTCTCTAAATGCTTGCTCATAGGGGGTCGTTTTGACCGTTGGGTTTTCTCTGTCATTATTGTAGGGTCGTTAATTTACAATTTAAAGCGCCTTAAGGTGACTGTTTGTTGTGATTTGGCACTATATAAATAAAATTGAATTGAATTGACATTAACTTATGATTAATATCTTCATCATACCACTTTATATAGTCAGATGACAAAAACTTGATTATAAAGACTTAAAAACAGAATGATACATTCATCATACAGTTATTGTATGATACAAAGTAATCACATTACAGGCAGTACGTGTATTAACAATATATCACAAATTAAAAATAAAGTTTCTAATAAAATTTAGCAGTATTTGCCATAGGCTTCATGCAGTCCTGACGGTCTTCAGCTTTACTGGAATGAACTGTTGTCTAAGCTATATGTTTATGATATTTAAGGACTTTATTTCTAATTCAAAAAATTCTTTATATACATAAATATGCTACGATCATCATGGTAAAATAATAAAATAAACCAATTTTAACTAAAACACCAAAGATGGAGTCAAAACTGGGAAAACTTGTCTAATGATTTCTGTATAGCATGAAGTTAAAAAAAGAAAAGAAAAACTGAGGCAGACAGATTGTACTAACCACATAGTAACGATGGTTGTTGTTGTTGCTGCTGCTGCTCTAAAACTGTCACGAAGGGAAAACCTTGTTATGCTCAATATTCAGCAGCCATACTGCTTCCAGATGGCAGGCATTGGGTGCAAAGAAATATAATTGAATGCTCTCAAAGTCTTTCCTTGAACAATTTCCCAAAAGCACCAAAAGATTAGATACAGATAGACAGCACCTTCACAAACTAAGTGAAGCTACTTTTCTGTTTATTTGACATGAATGACGAGCAGTTTGCGCTGTGAAAAGGGGACTCAGACAAAAAAAAAGAAAAAAAAGAAAAGGGGACTCAAAAAGGACACAAGAACAGACCTATGCATTTAGCTTTTACAGCCATAACTCAATAAAATAATACTCCTTTTTTCACCGTAAAATTAAACATAAAATCAACAAACTATCAAAAACTAGGTGAACACAAATGATATTGACTTCCATGTAATGAAAAATAAGGTGCTTCTGAAGTATAGAATACTTCACAGATATCCCTGAAGCCACCTTTGCATCCCTATACAAGAACTAGCCCATCTCTGGGGAATATGGTTAATGTGGGGACAAACAACTGCCATGCAACCTTGCTAGGCAGAGAGCAAGTCTCTGAACTGGCATATTAGACCACCTGGTCCTGCCAGACTGTCAGCCTATTTATACTCAGGAAAATAATTTACACCAAGACTGCCCAGAAGCACAGAGACGGAGACCAACGGGAGGCAGCTCTGTGTGACAATTCCATCGTAAAAAGAGAAAGGAGGAAAAAAAGGAGTCACTATGTCCTGCTGCTTTCTTATTCCCTATAAAGCTTTCCCTGGAGTGAGCCACTGACAATATCCCAGCGAACAGCACAGACTTCTTCAGCCAAGAGAGAAACTTCTCGATATGTGAGAGTTAAACAAAAGAATTGCTGTGTTAACATGACCTGGATGACCTGTTATTTAAGGAAATCAGTGATGTGACATGTTTTTAAAGGCTGTAATGATTTAAAGGTGGATTTGATTACAAGTGTCACTTAAGAGAGATACTGTATTTCATGATGTCTGACTGGTACTGTAAAACAAACATTCTTTCGGTGACAGTAATGAGGCCTAAATACAATAGAAGCTGCACAGAACTGCAATAAAGCCTCTGAGCAAATGTCGAGGTTTGATTTTTCAAGCGGTAAAAACTGGTATCTGTTATCCGAAAAAGAAACACATACACACATACACACACACACACACACAAAGAAAAAAAATCTACAAAGGAAAAGCAACAGCCTCTGGTTTAAAGTGTGGGCATGAATATACTTTATGCAAAATCTGCTCTCCAAACTCTGGCAAATTCTGAAAGTAGTAAGGTTTTTCAGTAAACCACACTGCAATTAAACCAGGCAACGAGTCGCTTGAAAGCAAAACTTCCAAAGAGCTCTATTTTTTGCTCCTGCCGCGACTGACATTTTCCCATTAGTGGCACGGACACATAATTTGGTGGCACCAATATTTCATTTCAGAGAGCATTTCACGCAGTAATGAACATGTCACAAAGTGAAATTAATGTGTCACTGTGTTTAACAGATCCAATAAAAGTAAAGAATTTGAATCACTCAGAAATTACATATCAGACCCATTATCACAGTTCATACAAGCCCAGTGACAATTTATTCTACTGGTACTCAACTTAAATGTTCATGTCATGAACTTTGCAGTCTCACTTCAAGCAGTAACCCACATTTTATTCTGAGCCGCATTATTCTATAAGACTGACAGGCATGAGAGTGACATTGTGATTAGAGAAGAAAAGTCCTATTAGCAGATTATAAGCAGAAGTAAACAAGAAGGAAATCTGATAACAAAAAAAAACTTGAATGGGGAAAAACTGCAGCTCAAATGTCTCTTTAAAGTTGCAGACTCTAAATCTACATGGTATACGCAACATTTTCAAACCAAACTTTGTTTTTAATTGTGCAAGAAACATCTGGTGTCTCAGGGGTTTGATACAATAAAAAACAAACAAACAGAAAACAAACTGCTGTGCTGCCAAAAGTTGCAAACTGTCTCCATTTTTGCAATATATACTATACACAATATATACATATAGACTATCAGGTCAAGAAATACAGAGGTTGTTTTTGGTTGAAAACACCTCTATTTTGTAAAGCAAAAAAATATAATAGTCGGCACAATGCATCTCTCGCTTTGTGACAAGAATTTGTAAACAAGTAAGGCTGTATAGTAAGAAAAGGAAGCTGTACTAACCAGTGTGGCTCTGCAGCACTTTGATGTGGAAAATAAACAGCTGTATGTAGGCTGTGTAATAATAAAGTGACTCATAACCATTTTAGCACATGTCAGGGCATTTGCCTGTTGCTCCAAGTAATGCTAACGCCAACTCCAGCTCTACAGCTGTGTTCAAACAGGGAGCAATTCACAGCAACATAGTGATCAGAGACCGTAGAAAGTCAATGACATCCTGTGACTTCAAGCGACTACCTGCAAAAAAAATGCTGGTGATGCAAAGTCGGCAAGTCCCAAGATCAAATTCAGTGCAATCGACTGAAACGACTACCAATGAGGGTTACAGGATACCAGTCACAGACAACCAAAGC
Organism: Bujurquina vittata; assembly: GCA_015106715.1. Taxonomy (NCBI): domain Eukaryota; kingdom Metazoa; phylum Chordata; class Actinopteri; order Cichliformes; family Cichlidae; genus Bujurquina; species Bujurquina vittata. The sequence goes on along the minus strand of VUQK01010893.1, from coordinate 71,665 downwards.
CTGGAATGTTGCTAGCGACTAACCGTTACCTTCAAAGCGATGTGGGACGAGTTCCTCACTTGTGCAATCACTGCAGGCAATGTCCATTATATACTCAACCATGCATACCTTTACAAAATTTTCCCTGGCTCAAAATGGCCCTATTGAGCCAAACTACTCCTACAACTGTTCAGGACAAAGTGAGTGATGTCTGCGTATTGTGTAAACCTGTTCACAAACATTCAGAGGGATATTTGTGAGGAGTGCATTGTGACTGAAAGTCAGCTAGTCCTGGTACTTCTTCTCCAATCACTGTCAAGAAAACAGCTTTGCAAACTTTTGATGAGACATAAAATATGAATATCACAGATACTGTATGTGCATTAATATGTGTTGGTGTGGCAGAGAGTGCTGAAGTGTGTGTAGGTGCTTCAACAGCCGTTTCAGCCTACTAGAATTTCAACCCCCAGCCTTCTTTGTGAAAATATAAAAGGCTGGAGGCAGAGATGAGTTCAAGATATTGTAATTAGTTACCACCATCACAAACCTGCTGCTGTAGAAAATGTGAGAGAGAAGTATATTAGTGAGTTTCATAATGTGGTCACTGAAACAAATGGCAATTTTATTTTTTATTTTTTAAGCTGTATTACTTTGCCCACGTATACAATATTTCAAAATTTTCAGTTCCAGCGTAACAAAATATAGGCTGGCACAAGGTAGATAGCAGCTCCTAATGGTGACAACACACAAATTTAAACAAGCAGGTTCACATTTACCGATGTTGAGAGGCTGCAGATTTCATTAGCATGAATGAATGTTCTTGAATAACTGTCAAAAAATGATTCTCTTAATACTGTTGTGAAAGAATTTTGAGAATTCCAGCACTAATACGTGTTCTTTTCTCTGTGGGTACAGAGGTGAAAGAAGGCTTAATACTGGGCCTGGTGGAGCGAAGTGGAGCTAATTGGTCTGCGCGCATGTGTGCGTGTGCATGCGTGCATGTGCATGTGTGTGATGTTTGTATCAGAAGAAAGTCACTGAGACAAACCGAGAGAGATGGAATGAAGTAAAGGTGAGAGCTAATATTAGCTTGCTGCTGTTAATGGCAAGTTGGTTTGGGCAAGAAGAAAATATGACTGCAATCCTGGAAAACTGTTTTAACCATTTTATTTCTTGATCACCAAGGACAGTTTTCTCTGGCCAGTCAATATTCAAACCTAAAAAAGATTCTAATGGATGAGGCAAATCACTGCCTGTCATCCAAATAGTGTTTGTGTATTTAAGATTAAGATTGTTAATAACCAATGTTTGCACTGCTAATACCAGTACCACATGCCTGTGCAAAATGTAGTTCTCTGGTCATGTGTTTTAAATGTCAGTTCACTTTGACAAAGCTGAGATACGACTGCTCATTTTGTTGATCAATGTACTGTAGCACTGTGCTGGTTTGCAGAACTATCATGGTCTTACTCCTCAGCTTACTTGTTTAGAGCTTCCCATCACAGGATCTCTGTTGGGGCCGCCACAGTGGTGGGTGGCATTGTTACATCTTAGCACTAACAACATGTACATTTAAAAAAACCTAGTAGTTGCCTATGCTACAATACAGTTTGGTCTGCCTGTGCTGTTGGGAAACAGTAAACAATAATACATCATATACACTGACTAGCCACTTCATTACTTAGATTTTTTTTCAGGGCATAGATTCAATAAGGTGCTGCAAACATGCCTGAGATTTTGGTCCATACTGACATGACAGCATCACACAGTTGCTGTAGATTTCTTGCATGCACATCCATGATGCAAATCTCCCATTCCACCACATCCCACAGGTGCTCTATTGAACTGACATCTGTGGAGGCCACTTAAGTACAGTGAACTCTTGATGTTCACTCTGTCTCTTGGTGTGTTATCCTGGTGGAAGCAGTCATCTAAAGATGGGTACACTGCGGTGATAAAGGGATGGACATGGTCAGAAACATTACTCAATAGGTAATAAGGGGCCCAAAGTGTGACAAGAAAATATCAACCATACCATTATACTACCACCAGCAGCAGAATTATTGATATAGGACAGAATGGTTTCTTATTATTTGAGACAAATTCTGACCCTGCTATCTGAATGTAGGAGCAGAAATAAATACTCCTCAGGTCAGACAACGTTTTTCCTAGTCTTCTGCTTTCCTCCTGCTGCCCAATTTTGGTGAGCCAGTGTAAACTGCAGCTTCAGTTTCTTGCTCTTAGCTCACAGGAGTGGCACCCAGGGTCATCTTCTGCTGCTCTAGCCCATCTGCTTCAAAGTTCAACATGCTCTTCTGCATACCTTGGTTGTAATGAGTGGTTATTTCAATTACTGTTGCATTCCTATCAGTTCAAAGCCATCTGCCCATTCCCCCTAATCTCTGGCATCAACATGGCATTTTTCCACAGAGAACTGACACTAAATAAATATTTTCTGGTGGGTTTTGGACCCTTCTCTGTAAACCCTAGAGATGGTTGTGTGGGGAAATCCCAGATCAGCAAGATCAGCAGTTTCTAAAATACACAGATCAGATCATTTAAATCACCTTCCTTCTGTCTACATTGAGTTGTTGCATTAAACTGTTAAGAAGAAGTTAAACAGGTATACCTGATGAAGTGGCATGTAAGTGTATATCACAATACTTTGAGGTTTGTGGATAGAAACTAGATGTGAAATTAAAAGAAACACTTTTATAAGATGTTATTGGTGCATAAATGCTTAAAATGGGTAATTTTAAGCCTATCTGGTAGGTAATTGCTAGGCAACATGATGAACTCATATCTGATATAGACAGAACCTTCGGGGGCCTAAGATGTACCTGTGTGCCAAGTTTCTTTGGTAAACTAAAGGAGAAATTTATGGACTGACCGAGATTTCGTGTATTTTAGTAAGATAAGATTAATTGGTTTAACTGACTATATTTCTGGTGCAGGTGAGCAAGTAGCAGCGATGCTTAAAACTCATTCGACTAGTAGCACACATCCCTTGTTATCAAGCTGCAAATTGGGACCAGTCAGTCACTTAAATGGTATTGTGTGATGTAAAACAGCATTGAGATTTTTGAGCAATACCACACATGTAAAACAGCTTTATTTTTTTTTTATTTATTTATTTATTTATTTATTTTGGTTTGTCTGTTTTTTTCCATTAAAGAAAAAACAAGGTCAATTAAATGCACGTTAAAATGAACAACTTTGGTTGTCATTAATGGATGGATGTTCTCCACTGTCACAGAAAACAGCATAAAAAGATCAAAGGGGACTTGTTGGTCCCTTTTGTTTAAAAGGAGGTTTTATTTTGTCACATATTTATGGATTGACATAGCAGTAATCCTCAACTATTACTCCTCCTACGCACCTTTCACCCTCTCACACTTGAATGTTAAATTGTAGATATCACAGAGCAGACAGGAAAGGTAAAACAGCGGAGGAAAAATGCACAAAGCACTTGATAGAAAATGGTTCATCAGTATGTTACATTACAAATTTCCAGTGGTTTGGCCTGGTCTATAAAATTTCTGCACCGGTAACTGAATAGCAGGTAATATCCTCTCCATTTCAGACAGACAGCAGGATCTGGGCTGCTCTCTATGTCAAACAGCTGCTTTTAGTAATCACGGGTAAGAGACTGACGAATATTCCTCGGCAAGCATCTCTGGTACTGTGTATGTGGTCATGTCACCGTGTAGCACTAAGCAGGCTGATCTCAGCGAAATTTGGGGACAATAGTGTCAGTATTTTGGATATGATTTAGATGAAAAAGAATAGAAAAAGCTCTTATCGCATCTTACAGCTGGGCTCAAGTGGGAGTTTTTAGAGACAAGATGACCAGAAATCCAAAAATATCTTGCAGTGACAAAATGATTCTTGCTATGATGCAAAACTAGCAACTGGCAGCATGAAGAAAGTGCCTGCTCTTATCCAATCTTTCACCTTGAAAGTTTTTCCCAAAGGCCACTGTGACGGACATTCCTCTGTGCCCAGTTAAAAACAGGCGCTTTGACCCATTTGCTTCCACACTGGGTATTAAAGTAGGACACTACAGTGCCTACTGAGTAGCACATGGAAATTTAGTATGTGTAAAATTAGAATAAGGGCTTAAAAAGCATCTAGCTAATAATGGAGTTCAGGAACCAAATATCTTTCTTGGGGGAATAAATAATTCTGCACTTGTGGCAGCTCTGCCGGAGATAATGGCAATGTTTGGCTTGGCTGAAAACCTCTAAAACCCTTACTTCTCTCTGGACTCAGAAGGCATTACTGACCCACAGAGCCAGAGAGAGGGGTACCAGACCTTATTTGTTTGGTGACTTACTCAGTCTATAGGGAAATAACACAAAACAACCAATTTAAAGTGGAGCACTGCGACTGAGCGTGTCGTGAGGTGTGTCAAGTAGGATTTGCTGTGGTTATGGAGACTAACAAATTTACCTCTTTTAGAACATTCATTATTTAATTACAACATGCTATAAGCACCCAACACACACTACGACAAAATGCAATTGAGACTTCTCCTTTGGCAATTTCCCACTCAGCATGATTATGAATGACAGTAAGAGCTCATGTTAATGACTCACGCTTAAAACAGGTAGCAACAAGCATTGTTGAATCCTCTGCAAATGAGTTTGACTGTGTGTGTTGGATGAGAACTGGAACTGGAGAATTGGCCCTCGATACATGATCATTAATTGTACAGCGGTGCTGCAAGCTTCAATTTCCTTCAAATCTCTGGTGAGTTTGGTGATTTAATTAGCCAGAGACAAGCATTTCTGAGCGTTACAGGAAATGTTTGTATAATATGTATTTATGTATGTATTTAACCAGTCTAATTTTTGGGACACGAATACAACAGAACCAAAGACCATAGTAAGAAAGAGCAGAAACCAGAGCAAGTTTCATATTTTACCTGGAGCCAGGTTTATGCAGTCCATAACCACAGACCGCTCAATTCAACTTCATGCCTTAGAACTGCAACGCAAACAATATGGACTGGTTGGGAGAAAACTGGTGTATTCCAAACTGCACTGATGACTGCACAAGAAAGCAGAATATAATCAAGGTTAGATAATTATTCCATGGACAGAAAAACACACTGCAGTATATTCAAATGACCGAGGCTCTAATTGCATGTGCCCAAATGCACGCACAGAATCTAGTTCAGGAAAATTGCTTTACATTCAGCCCACATCTCCAGTAGTTAGAAGTTCTTAGGCAACAGGCAATTAGAGGAGATACCACTACGCTTATCTGCTGCTAAATCTGAAGGCAGATTCCAGTAGTAATAGCCTGTGAGACAAGCAGGACCTGAGCCTCTGAGACAGCAATGAACAGTATATATCCTGCAAGCAAATTCATTTCCATGCCTTTTTAGCCCCAACCACGCATTACAACTAACAATCAACTGTTTCATATCTTCTACAAAACATAAAGGCATCAAACCATAAGTACATGACAGGTGTTCGTGCAGGCAGACTTGGCCTACACCCGTTTACAGATGGCATGTTTTGGGGACTAACCCTTGATAAAGTAACAAAACTTAAATAACAGCAGGATGACATTGTGAGAATTTAACACACAGACACAACTGGTTGTTCAATCCATCCACAACTGGCTTCAGGTGTCAACAATTTACAGAAAAGCTAGAAAGATGAGAGGTTTCAGAGTTTCTTTTTTGTCCGACTGGCAAACTCTTAAATATTTATTGAATTAAATATTTTGAATTGACTGATTTACAGGAATATGTATAAAGAGAGATGTACTGATAAAAATAAAAGGCCAGTTTACATTAAGAGTTCTTTTAGCATGTTCTGGAGTATTTTGACAATCTGTTACTTGCCCTGCTGTTTGAACAGACTTCCATTTTATCACATGTATCAAGGAACACGGGATTTCTCCAAGTCTATTTTTTCAATCTGGTATTAATAAAATCCTGAGTTCCACAGACCACTGTGTAAATCACTCACATATCCTGTCGTCAATATAGTGTCATTTTTTTTAAAATGGTACTTATAATTTCTGATTACACTCCCTGTGTTGCTGCAAAGTATGCAGACAAAAACTACACATTACATTTAAAACATTATTAATATTTGTGGTTTATTTCAGAAGTGGAGATAATAAATTAAGAAGTAAAAATAGGGGGGAAAAATTGCAAAGACAACATAGCTGACTTCTTGCAGCTGGGGCTAACTAGTGAAGTGGAAATCAGAGGTCAGGGGCTCTGTGGACTAAACAGAACTAACTCTTCAGCTACAGTGGGACAAAACTTGTGTCTCACTTGTGCACAGGGTTTATAACAAAAGTACCACAGTGGCAGACCGCTTTCTTACTCAGTTTGAATGATGTGAATTTCACATGTCATGGAATTAATACCTGTATGCTGCAGCCACAGAACATCTCAAGCACCAGGCCACTTTAACCTGGCCATTAGGACACCAGAGCAGTTTGGATTCATCTTGTAGTCTGCAAATGATAGAAAAGAACATTATACCTACACTGCTAAAACATTTGTAGTTATCTTAATACATGGTTCTACACCAGTTTTAGAGCTAAGAAACTTAAACAGAAACCAAAAAGTTCATTCTGATTTAGAGCATTTTACTTTTAGATTCTAACCTGCAGCCTAAGGCACCTTTCACTCTAACGATGCTGTAAAAGCTCAAGCTCATTTCAGTGAGCCACTAGGCCAAAACACATTGTACAATGTGAAGTCATCTACTTTTCCAGACTGCAGTGTGAGGCCATCAGGGAAAACAATGGCAAATCAAACGTGCACAAACTTGCATCACGTAGAATATGTTGAAGAATGGGCCTTGAAGCATTGTACTGATTTGCTGTCTACCTGGCGAGCATCAACAAAGAAGGGAAAGACTGTGATCAACTTTCCAGAGTTGTACAATCAGACCTCAAAGGAGTACGAGGACATTAACCAATGTCTTCACATTTTTTTTTCTTAAAAAAATAAAAATGCCTTCTCATTTTAAGCCTTCACCCTGGTCTTGTTTATTTGTATTTTATATTCTTTACCTACACATTGTGGCAAAATACCTGCACTTATAAAACCCATTGCATTGCTTTTCCATTGCAGTATGGTCAGTGTTAAGGTCTCCCGTCCAGCATTGAACACTTAGCAAACAATGTTGCTATAATCCCTGAACATTTGACTGAAGGGGAAAAAAAACCCAAAACCCCTGAGCTCACAAAGCATTCAGTGCTGTCAGAAAGTATTTGGCCCCTTCCTGATTTATCTCTTGGCAAATTTGTCACTTACATGTTTCAGATCATCAAGCAAATTTAAAAATTATACAAAGATAACCCAAATAAATACAAAATGCAGTTTTGTAATGATTATTTCATTGATTACGGGAAAAAAGCTATGCAAACCTTTTTTTTGGTCAGCGGTGCTTGAGCTTCAATGCTTTTCTTTCATGGGTGCCATTTTTGCCCAGTCTCGTTCTTATTGTCGAATCATAAATGATCTTAACTGAGGGACGTAGCAAGGCTTGCAGTTCTTTAGATGTCATTTTGAGTTTTCTTAATTTGTGGATAACGGTTCTCACCTTGGTTTACTGTCCCGTTGTAACCCTTTCCAATTACTTTGTTTCCTTTAGATTGTAGCATGATGTGTTGCTTCATGCGTTGCTTTGTCAGACACGTTCTATTTAAGCGAGTTTTTGATTTAAAAGGCCTGGCAGTAATCGGGCCTGGGTGTGGCTAGTGATATTGAACTCGGCTTTCTAAAATGTGGTTAATCACAGTTAATTCATGTTTTAACAAAAGGGGTAATTACTTTCTCACATAGGGTCAAGTAGATTTGGATAGATTTTTTCTCTTAATAAATGAAATTATCATTAAAAAACTGCATTTTGATGGTCTTAAAGATGTAAGTGTAACAAATCTACAAAAAGTAAAAGAAATCAAGAAGGGGGAAAACATTTTTTCACAGCACTGTAGATTTCTTAAGATAAATAAGACTCTGACCAACCACTACAATCAATGTGGCTAAAAAAATAGGCTATGTTTTTGTATACAGGAGCTCTGCAGTTCACTGAAATATATGGTTATTTACTGTAGTGTGAATGTAGGAAAATAAAAGCTTCACAAACTATTTTTGGCCAGAGAGGAAGTGGATCCTTTCAGGGAATTCAAAACAGTAACATGTCTTTTTCATCTCACCACTTGATGTCCCATTACATTGGTAGCATCTCCAAAGAGTGGAGATGTATAACCACACAAATAAAAAACAGCTCCTCCTAGTGTGGATCAGACTAAGACATGTTATTGTTCTGCTGATGAAGGGTCACCTTCTGGAGTTACAGATGAATTTTTGCTGTTTTGTAGGTATACAAAACAAATGTGTGGATGGTGGTGTGTCTGTGTTGCTGAGAGAAACCAAATTTCTTTTTGTTTTGTTTTGTTCTCTGTTTCAGCCATATTGAGAAACAGTTGACCAATTACATTAGTAGGCTGGATTATGAGTAAGAATATGATCCTCTTAGCATTTAAACAGCAACAGGAAAAAGGTGCCAAGCATGACCATGATTGTTACAGCAGAAAGCAAAGATGTGGGTAGCAGCTCACAGGTGCCAAATAAAGTTGAATATTATGGCAAAAAATATTTTGAATTTTAAAATTGCTGCACTTCCAGCAAAGCTTAGGAACTAATTATAATCACTGGCTACTTTTATTCATTGTATTACAAGGAATCAACACATTTTCACTGTACTGGCCATAATATGATGACTCTGGCCCTTGCCAAATCTCCAACTACACCCAAGTCCACCCACACCCTCTTCAACATCCGACTCACACTAGCAAAGAAACCATTAACAGTAATGAGAATCAATGGGGGTGTTAAAAGTATTGGCAGTCCACCCCAGGAGCTGCTCTCTGTGCCATCTTTATTAGTCTGAAAAAAAGAGACCCGGCCTCTAGCCTGCCAGTTCTAAATAGGAGTGCATTGATCAGAAGGTCAGGCCAGGCTGAATCCAACCCTTTAATTGTCTGTGCCACTCCTCATTCCCGTTCCAACAGCTGTCAGTCGACTCCCAGGTAAACCAAGGCCAGCATCACATATGGTAGTTCGCACAGAAGAAGGGCTTTAAGGCTCAGACAGAACATAGCCCATAAGTACCAGGAAGAAGAAATCGAAAGTAATGTTTCCTGTCATATTCATCTTAATCAGTTGAGAGAAGAGAGACCCCAACACACACACACACACACACACACACACACACACACACACACACAGTACTACACCTTCTCTCAGCAGATGAAACATACCTTTTAATTCCCTTCCTTAATGCATTTCTCAAATTCAGCTCAAGAAAGGCTTCCCATCAGTCTGTACTTCCCTTTAACACCTTTTTACAGGATGTATTATTTTCTTCTGGTGCTTCTCCAAGTGGTATAATCTCCTTTATGGGCACAGTAACACAAAACCACTTTGTAAGACTGCTATGCCAGGCTCCTACCCCTCCACGCTACAACTTGCCACTATGTTTTACTGCAGGCTTATAAGGTTGTAACCTCTGAGGGCTGACGATCTTTAATTAATGCATTAATACTTTATTGTTTGTATGGACTGCTGGACAGCTAAAGGAACACTTCTTCTAAAAGGTAAAGCAAACACAAGCATTCAATCAATGCCTGACGAGAGAGCCTCCATGTCTCCATGCATATGCATATGCATATTACTAAAGCAGCTAAATTCACTTCCTCATTAAGTTTAATTACTGTTTTAAAATATGGATCCTGACTCACCAACTCCTCCCTGCTAACCTCTATTTATATTTTTTTTTTTAATTAAATATATACACAACTGTGACTCAGAAAATTCCTTTTAAGTTTAAAATATATTTTCATATATTTATAAGATGGAAAAAGAAAATGAAAACATGAACACAAGCTATCAGCCTTAAAAAGCTAAAACTCTAAGACTGGTAAATTTATATATCTGATTCTGACACTTTTGAGAAAAACTAGTCAGATCCTTTTGCACCTTAATCCAGATGCCTGGCTGCTTCAGACAGAGCTCTGTCAGAATTGTTTCCTGGCTTTAGAGCTGGAGTCATTTCAGATGTCTTGGCGGCTAATCAGATGCCATCATTCATCAAAAAGTTGCAGTGACAGAGCCAAGCCTGTCTTTACAAAATCTACCAGGGTAAGCTCGCATTTCAGTTGTGCAGTGATTTGAAGCTTTAGTTTGTGGAATACGTCTGGCTGCAGGCCTCCTACATATATTTTATTACTGGGTGTAGCAGAGGTAAATAAATAGGTTTATTTAATATGTTACACTCCATAAATCCTACAAAATAGCTAAGATAACACCGGAAAAATTAAGACGACTTATCAAATCCAAGAACATAGGCAAGGCAAGGGGCTGGCAATATAAAGCAAAATCTAATTTTCATAGCTTGAAATATGTAGATGCCATTCATGCTGCACATGATAGCCAGAGTAAAGTACACAATAATGTTGTGACCATTTTCTTTTTGCTATAATCAAAGTCCTCACAGCTCATCACTACAACTGAAAATTTAGTGCAATCAGTAAGATTATCACCCATCATCAGCAGTGCCTGATTAAAAGTGTGGCTTTCATCTTTATGAAAAATATGGCATTTGTGCAAGTAATTGGTCTGGCCAGAAGGATGGCCTGCTCTGAGGTCAACCTTAGATGATAAGGTAATCGGTGCAAAACAAAAGTGCTCAGCTCATGAATTAGAAAAGTCATGCACATCTGATATCTGAAATATATAATCTATATAATGAACACAAGAATATTTCCTGTGCTAAATTAACTGTAAAGCACATCCGGCACCTCTCTACTTGTCAATGTCATTGCAGCTTCCAGACTTACTCAGGTATGAAATTAATTTACTTCACACCTTTCTGAGACTTCAGATAAGATCTGTATCCATTGAGATGAGATGAGAAGATTTAGCCTTAAGCCGAAATCCACATAGCCTAAATGACTGACCACAGGGAGTGATAAATTGTATTGTCCTGATATAGTTAGACCAATTTCAACAGCAACGCACTTAGCTTGAAGAAAAAAGTATCAGCTGTGTACAGCAGGTCTGTAAACTGAATGGAAGCTGTTATCAAGCCATGAGCAATGCAGTGACAGTAATACCAAAGCATACATTTAACCTGTGGGTACACCATATTCCCATTGCTAAATTTGCATTTATCTCCTATGCTACATACCTGTGTAGGCCTACAGCATATCCCAGGTGGTAGATGGAGTATGACTGGGGTCACTGCTCTATTTTCAAAGCCTCCTAGGAAGCATACAGCATATGCTCCCATACTGTCATTTAATCTAGTTTATTTTAGTAGTGAAAAAGTAGGTGATGTTTGAAGTTAAGAAACAGATTTATTTTTAACAGCAATTTGAATGAAGTGGAGCAGATGGCAACACAAGATTGCTACGAGGGAGGTGACTATAATTAAAGTTACTATGCCAACTAATGTCTTCATCTTTGCCCTTATCATATCCCTGTGGTGCACTCAAAGTTAAAATAAGAACCAGAACGTCAATGGCGTAGTAGGTCATCCACCTCAATTCAAAGGTTTTTTTGTAGTGTCAAGTACAGAGAAAAAGTGATCATTTTTCTTGTCATTATTTCGATGCACTACACAAACCAATGAGAATTAAAATCAATTGATTTTAAATGTGATGCAGGTTGACTGAAGACACGTTACGTGATTGCTGTGTGTAAGTTTTAATAAATTCTAACCCATGCAGTGGGAGGAGCAGCAATTGTTGTGAATTATGGATGAACAGATGACAGATGCTTCTTTTGACTGGAGGAGTTAAAAATCTTAATGATCACTTATGTGATGATGTAGCATAAAAAAAAATAACATTTATTTAAAACAATCAAAACTCTCTCTTGGTTAAATGAGGGAAGGAATGGTAGGGAAGGAAGTGACTATTCTGTTTTTAAATCAGTCTGTCCCATATTCAAAAGGTTAATGCAATAACTAATATAGCAGTGTATCTGCTGTTTCCTCATTTTCATTGCTAGGGTGTCAAACACTTTCATACTGTCAAAGCATCTGGCACCTTGCAGATAAGTTAACTGTATGATTTGGTGTTGATGCCATGATGCACTGGTTTTACAAAAATTGTGAGACAAAACTGAATTCCAGCTCATCACTTATAATTAATGTTGTAAAGAGACATATTTTGACCAAATTATTATTAGACCATACCAAATAGTTTTTGTAATTGCCTAAACAGAACCAATATTTACTCTATATACATATTCAATTGAAAATAGGGAAAAGATAACATGTCAATTATGACCACAGGATGGCTTTCCACTTTGAATTAGCCCATCTGTTTGTTTTTTAGCATTATACAACTTTTCCATTGTTTTGTGGCCCACATTCCAAGTATTAGTAAAGTGTTGCTGGCATCTAATTTAAAAGAAAAAAAGAAAAAAAACATTTGGTATGTTTTCTTTGTTCTTTGCATTTAAATATAGGGTTTAAAGGATTTGCCAATAAATAAATTTCCATCCCATGTGGGAGAAGTTGCAAGACACTGTATTTTATTTAATATCAGAATGTGTTTCACATTCACAATGCACATGGCTAAAGTGCATCATTAATTTAAATGTGTACCGTGCACTTCTATTACATAAGAAAATGCAATCAAATGCAAACAGCACAACTTAATTGACACCACTATAATGTCTTATTTACTGCATACAGTACCAGTCAAAGGTCTAGACACAGTGTGTGTCCAAACTTTTGACTGGTACTGTATCTCATTCAAGCTTGACAGGTGAAAAGATTATTTATGTGCACTATGTAATTTATGTAAGTTATGCACATATTTAAGTGAAACAGCATTTTCATTTATTATTCTGATTTATTGTCACCAATTTTCACTATCCTATTTATTTACTTTAGTTACTTCACAGAAGACAGGTACTTTATGCACAGACCTAAAATGCACACAGGTTTATTGATTTGCTGAGATGACACCCTCTCATTGCCTGCCTCTTCTGATCCAGCTCCCAAATTCCCTTGAGGGTAAATGAAAGATCTCATAATGAGAAATGTCACCTTTCCTCACCCAAAGTGGGACAAAAACAATTTGCTTCAAAACATGGAAAATGTTCTCAACATAGTGAGCTAAGTTTAGTAAGAGGGCCTCAGGCAGGAAAGACTAGTCAGACAGATTTAGCAGATGAAATCAAAATAGTGCTGGGGCACACGGGATGCTATAAAACAGTGAGGACACAGTCTAAAAGATTCTAAAAAAAATAATGTCAAATGAAAGCACACTACATTAGTAAGTAGCATTTAAATAACATATGCAGCATTTATGTAACCTCTGACCATATAAGGGTAAGATCTGCTGATATGTCCAATCTAAACTGATAGTCGGCAGCACAAAAGCACAATATATCTACTGTACTGTATAAGGTTTTTAGCACAAAAATTCAAATATTTAATGCAGAACTGGGATTTTCCAAGAGAGGATATTACTTGTTAATTTAAAACCTAATTTATAATAGGAAATTAATAACAGGGAAAATAAGTAAATAATTGGGAAAACGGCAATTGCTACTCCCATTTTTCCAACCAATTCTCCAAAACCCATTAATTCAGTCAAATAGAAGTTGCTTGAAAACAAAAGTATTAGATGGTTATGAAAATAAACTTTTGAACAGTCAATAAATTGATTACCTGACTAAAACAAGTGTATGCAAGACAGTAATGGCTAATAGCAGTATACAAGTTTTTTCCTGGGGGTGGCTACGCACCTAAGAACAATTGGTCTGCATATACTTAAGGCAAAGAGTCTGTGCTGTTATATTTAACAGACTGCAATACATTTTCCTGTTAGTTCTAATCAATTTGATGAACAAAGATATTTTTAAGGCTAATTAAAAGAAATCCTTCTTATAAAAAAAATTGCTTAAAGGTAAAAGACGTGGTGATTTACCTATGAGGGAGGCCAAAGCCTTTTTGTTGGGTGCCACAGAGGGTTTTTTTTACATACAAGAAAAATATGGCATATCTGTGAAGGCAGGAGTCTTTGTGTTAGTGTGGGGATGCACCGCAGATATGGACAGGATTTCTGACAGCCTTTCTTTTCAGCTTGAACAAAATACTGAAGCTCATTTGCACTTTTTGCAATAGAGTTGTGGTGCACTTGCACCGTCTGGTTAGTTTATGATTGACAGTTGGCTGTGAAGCACTCACAGACAATTTTTTCCAGAATTGTACATCTAATCAAATTGCCTGAGGCCATCTAAACCTGTATACCTCATTAATATTCCTAAACAAGCTTTCAGCAACTCTAATGCTGCACACTGATAATCAAGGACATGACACACAGCTTATACGTGGGCTCTGAAAACAGAGAGACTGCCCACCACTCACAGTAATTTCGAGTAATGAAAATATTGACCATATGGTGGAAAGTGGGTGCGCTGTTATGGTAACGCATTTTAATAAAATGAATTAGGACTGCGGACGGAAATTACAGACATGTTTCTTCATGTGTTCAAAAAGATGGGACATGCAAAACGAGGGTTATTTTCTTAACCTTCCTGCTATAGACTGTGGTGTAAAAAAAGAGCAAATAAACATCGATATTTTATCCAAGCAAAGTACAGAGGCTGTCAGAAATACTGTCCAAATCTTCCTGCTACAGCAGTTTTAGACAAACACTCCTGTCTTCACAGATATTATACAAGATAGCTAATGTTAGACACTGGACCTCTTGTAGGCATCGTTGTAGCTTGTGTACAAGTTAAATAACCCTATAAATGTGTACTGTCCATCACAATATAAATGAAATAATGGCTCATAAGTATAGATATCAATACATGGAACAGCACTGTATGGTTGAATTTTATAATTAATTATTCCCCCTAAATTGAATAATGAATGCAAAGTTGTTACTCTTGTTAAAACGAAGTAGCTCTAAATCCAAAAGTGGCTCCTTAAAAAAAAGAACTGTTTCTGTGCTTCTGTGTGTGGCTTACCTAAACACAAAGCACAATTTTTAATCTCTTTTGAAAGTACAAGATCATATTATGAACAGGCAAAGCTTAATCCGCAACTGGAAAACTAACCTACATTTGTATGCAGAACAGGCTTTTGACTTCAAAAGTAAGGTTACAGCATTTTTATTCAAGCTTGCCTCTGTTCCAAGCAGCCAGGGTCACCTTAGCTAACATCCAAACATCCAACGTTAACTGAGCTCACAGATCTGAAATGTACTGCAGACAAAAGCACATCTAATAAAAAAAAAGAAAAAAAAAAGACTGCTAGAGCTTTTACTTCATTTGTATTTTTCAAGAAAAAACATCTAACAAAAACAACGTGAACTGAAATCCTTCTGGAATAACCAGTCGCTATATACATAAAAATATTAATGAAGTCTGTATTCGAGAACCTCACAATGAAGGCTAAAGCAGCTAGCTTCAGGACTAGTTAGTTACTTTTAAGGAGGTGGTAGATGTAATGTTATTACTATCAGGAGAGGTTGTAGTTTCCTGTGACTGTCGCCAAATTCAGGTTGGGTGTGTTTTAAAAACTCGTTTCGGTTTAGGAAAGATCAACACTTGCTGGGACGAGCTTTTTTCACTTATAGTAATAAGTTCTCCTCAACTCACTTCACTTGTCCCTGCTCCACAACCCTTGCTTCACAAAATTGTATTTCAATGATAGACAAACACAAAGAAGGAAGGAAACAGAGAGCAGAGGAGGAACAAAAGATATTTCTGCAAACATAATTTGAAACCTACATCTGTAAATATTTTTTTCCTCTTACTGAGTAAAGGTAGCCACTGTCCAGTGAACATTCATTGCAAAATATGCAAAGACACAGAACGATTCGGAGTGTATTTGTTGGTCATACGTGCTGATTTTTATGTTTCCTAAAATTTCTAGATTAACATGCAAAAACAGACTTCATTTATCTAGCTTTTGGTCATTTTCTATGAATATCTTGAAGATGTCAAACTGTGTCTATTCTTTGAATTACTGTGGTTTCATAATGATGATAACAGTCACTTGAATTATAAATGATTAAACTTCTGATTTAAAAAAAAAAACAATAGGTTTACAAGAAGCTGTCGATAAATCACAATCCCCATAAAATAATCGCAAGCAAATTTCTGGCTGACTGGCCTGGTCACAGGCCAGAGACAGAGTTTGGAGAGATACTGCAGACAGTGCATTTAAAATAACAAACACTGAAAATATTGGAAAGTTCCTATATCAGTGGCAACAGGAAAGTACGGCAAGACACATTACCTTTAAAAGGAACTTAATACTACTACTGACATTACTACAAGTTCATTAGAAATGAGCTAAATATCTTGACCAACAAGATCACTCCAAACAATTTAAATCTACGATTGTCATTTGTCAGTAGTGTTGTTTTATGTAAAGTAACCACTTTGCACAACTTCAACCAACTACTCATGCAAAAAATTGGAAAAAGGAAATCTGTATGCTTCATTGATGAAAGTTCTGTGTCTATACAGCCACCACTATAATGATGGTCGTCAGCACTATAGCAGCAGAAATCTTAGTCTACATTTCTACAGACACAATGTCTAAACAGCACAGAAGCCCACCTAGACCACCTGCACAAAGTATGCTTTAAAGCACAAATAATTTAGTATCAATCAATAAAAAAAATCTAATTAAAATCATCTTTACTAACCAAGTATGTTTATACATATAAGTGGGCTGCATTGTGTAGGTAACAGAATATACTGTATGTACAACAAGCAAAACTGACAACAGAAACAAGACGGACAATAATAAATTTATAGCATATTTATATTTATCTGTGCAATGGTGCAGAGTGCAAAGATGTTGGAATAAATTATGGAATAAATAAGGGATGGACTATATTTACAGTATATACATGAGAGAGAGAGAGAGAGAGATCATTGTCCCCACACTCCGAGATTGATATCAAACACTAAGAACTGTTATGTTGAATGCCAAAAGCAGCTAACCTGAACAAGAAGATCATGACTACGCTGGAAACCTTTACCTTCCATGGCCAATTACCAAGACTATGTCAAGTACCCTGTAAATACCCTGTGAAAGTCTACTAGAACATGTGAATGTGAAAGTAAGAACAATCTCTACTTCGACCATCACTGAAACCAAGAGCTAAAGGCCTCCTCTGTGTAACATGGAGAGTCCCCATCATTCTCACAGGTTTGGTGTCCACATAAGTCTCTGTCCCATACTTTCAATAACTCAAGCAGAGTAGTAGATCTAGTAACACCGGCAAGGGTGCAGTTCTTATTTGTGCAAAGCAAGGTCACTGAACCACATGGATGCTGGATCAATCAGACAGATTAATGAAGCACAAGCTGCTGACATGACGAATATTGACACCCTTATTACATCTTGGTCCTGCAGTCCTCAACACTGCTTAAATAAATCTCGCCCAAGTTGAAGGAGACAGGTAAACTCCTGAACCTAGTCCTTTCCTTTGATAAACAGACTACATGAATAGCTTAGGTTTTAAGGAAATGTGTCCCTCCCAGTAAATACTGAATACTAAAATGTCACAGAATTAAAGCAAACATGCTAAATGTGACAATTTGCTGACTTTGAAATGTGTGAAAATGTCCAATGAAGCTTATTTGGAGAAAAAAACAATCACTGAGTTGTCTGAAAAATTAAGAATAATTTTTCACTATTTTCCAATATTCAATAACTACAACAATTAGAAAAAAACACCTGAGATAAATAAACAGTAATTATAATCCTACAGCATATTGGCAATCTATCAGTTCAACAATTCAGCACATAAGGGCTTGAACTTTTGACTAAACATGTACTTTTACTTGTGATTACATATTTTCATTTTAATGACTGAATTACCTAGTTACTCAGTTATTAGCTAGTTATACATGAACATCCACTGCCACTTGGTACAAGATATCCACCACTTTTACTTAAAAAGTCTATGCAGTATCATAGGAATACATGATGTTCAAAAAAACAGAATTAAGCCTCTGCAGCAGATACAAATCCCATGCCACCTTGCTTTTACCTGAATTAACTGGCTTTTTTAAATGCTTAAAGCGCCTTAAACGTCACATCTCTTGCCCAGATTCTGGTTGTATTTCTGACAACAGGGCCAGAACAAATGGCATCCTCCATTTTTAATCAAAGGGAGGATTAACCTTTTCTATCAGTGGTGCCTCTCTTCGCAAA
Organism: Bujurquina vittata; assembly: GCA_015106715.1. NCBI lineage: Eukaryota > Metazoa > Chordata > Actinopteri > Cichliformes > Cichlidae > Bujurquina > Bujurquina vittata. Next base: position 53,438 of record VUQK01010893.1, on the reverse strand, counting down.
ATATGGAGTTGAGATTTAGGATTATACCTGTGAAGCCATACTTTAGCTCATTATTGGACTTGGATCTTCAGACCTGTATGACACCCCATATATCACTGGCATTAGGTTACCATTAATGACTAAATAATCCTTTAAATCTTTCCAAAGAAATGCACCTCAACACGAACCTTTCTGGTAATTAATGTATTTGTAGGGCCTTCTCTGGTAATGATACTTCATATTTTTAGAGCTCTGCGCTTACATGCAATAGTTGGCCGTTTAAAGGTATGTACCTCAAAGGTGATTCTGATTTTCAATTTCAATTACACAGCAGACATAAAACTTTCTTACTACACAGAGCACATACTAGTTACATTTATACCAACAGAACAACAATTTGATTTCAACCCAATTTCCCCAAATAATTTAATACTTGACTGTACTGATGAAGCATTGCAGTGATTATCAGTGATTATTTTACGGCTCAGTGAAACAGTAAAAGAAAATAAGGAAATTCTGAATTTAAAAAAAGCAAATATTTACACTACACCCAGACACAAGGACCAGTTATGGCCAAAAATTAGTCTTTTACAGCACTATCTGCCACTTTTTTTTCTGGCTAGAACCCTGAGCTGCATCACAATTATTGGGATAACCATAATAATAGTTTGGATTCAGGAAACAAACTCTCTCTGCTTTTAAGATTAGGCTTAAAACATTCTTTTTGATAAAGCTTGTAGTTAAGGCTGGATCAGGTGACCCTGAAATTACTATCCCTTAGTTATTATGCAGTAGGCTCAAGCTGCTGGGGGGCTTCCCATGATGCACTAAGCATTTCTTCTTCACACATCTCTGTGTGCTTATACACTCCTACTAGATTTAATCATTAGTAATTATTAAACTCTGACTCTCTCCCGTAGTTTGTCTTTTTTCCTGCCTCTCTCAGCTCTCTTCTCTTTCTCCTCACCCCGAGAATGATGCAAATCACACTTTCCACGCGTTTCCAGAATTAAAGTTGTCATAACAATGGTGATATTTTACACAAAAACACATCAAGTATTTACTATCACAGTCAAGTGTGTCCTATATTTAATTGTTGAGCTTTTATTTTATTTTTGGCTTTAATTTAAGTTGCCAAAAGATTAGGTTAAAAACCCCTTGAGAAAAAAGCAATTCAGTCTCCCCTCCTGCAGGATTTGCTAAAACCTGAACTGGCTGCTGCAATAAACTGTTCCCTGCACCCAAAATAACTTCCTGAGCACCGCTGCAAATCATAGTAAATGGTTTTGACAATTACAAGGCTATTATTCGCTCCGCCTCTAGCGTTTATTTGGCGTGGAGAGGAACATTTCAACGGCACACACCTTCCGTTCAGGAGTCACCAGCAGTATGACTGACTCATATTTCACGGTGAAAGACACTTAGCAGGGGGGAGGGCTTCCCGTGCACATGCTTCAGAGACGCTTTAAAGGATTATGCTTCCACACTCCACTCAACCCAGTTCATAATTTGCAAAATCATCTCACTTAATTATACAAATTTGCAACAAATGCAAATAACAAAGCTTCAGATAACAAAGTGTTTTGTATGTTTCAAAATAGATGATGATGCTGTGCTTCACTGAAAACTTCCCAGACAGAAGCTAACATGAACTAGTGTTGTCGGAAGTTAGCACCGGTGAAGTGAAAGAGGAAATCAAGGGGGGAGTATAAAGTACCTCTCTGAGGCGTTTGTCCTCTTTCATGGTTTCTGTGCTGCCGAAAAGCTTCCTGCAAAAGTCAGGAAAGGCTTGGAAGTTTCTTTCTGTCGCTGTTGTTGAGTTGGTAACCAGGACAGCCTCCGGTTAACAACGAGACCTGTCAAATAATGGCGGAGCCAAGTACGGCAAGCGGGAGGTCGGCACGTGCTTTTCGTTGACATGTTTCAGATGGTTTCGTTTCGTAGCTGAGAGCCCAGGGAGCGTGTCCTGCCAAAATAAGAGCACACCACGAACATAAAAGCGCGCAGCAGTGCTGTGTAATGTCCCTTTGGGGAGATAAGCTTTCCTCAATACTATTTACATAACACAAAATTTGATGGATGGATCCCTTTTTTTAAATTGCAAATTTTGAAGCCTAAATTATTCTCTAGTTGTAGAATGACATTTAAATAGTTATCAAGTCCTTTAAAATACCAATTAATAAAAAATAAATGTTTTCAGTATTTATTTTCAAATCTTTATGACATAAATGTGACAAATACATATTCAGGGCCACAGAAATGTGTTTTAATAATATATAGTAAATTATATATTTAATTATATATTTTGAACATGTTTGTAATGTTTGTTTACATGCAGGGTAACAGGATTGCCAATATAAGATACAGGGTTGCAAATCAGTGCTAGTGTTAGTGTTTTCTCAGAAAAAAAGATGTTAGCAGTGGAATGTAATAGATTGTAGAACTCAGGGATAAAAGTAATTTTATTTAAAAAAAAGGAAGGAAATGTTGAAATTAATTGATCTTTTTTTTTTGGCTATTTTGTATGTTAAGTTATATTTTTGAATCACTTTTTCAACAACTAGGTTTACATTTTGTCTCAGGATATGTGTTTACAAAACAAATATACGTTTTTGTATTTTGTGCATAGATTATTTTCAAATTCATCAGTGGAACAGAAAATAACCTGCAGTTGTAGAATGGCCCTTAGATCCTTTATTTCAGCTGGGATTTTCACTAACAAGGCATGTCTTTTCTACCGGTAATTATATTTGCTTGCAAGTTTAATCACATGAAGAGGAATTCACAAGCAGAATTAGAATACAATCATATGATTTTGAATATATATTTGTAAATGCATTAATTATTCTCTAACAGAACACCTGGCAGATTAGAAAAGGCTTTAAAGTAGCATTTTGACAATAATTAGACAACTGTTTGTTGTTGTAATCTTTTATGCTCCTGAATTAATTTTAAATATGTAAATCGATTACATGAAAGTGCTCATCAAGTGGAATGTAACCTTGCAGTATTATTAGGGTAGATTTCTACTTGTGCTTTAACATGTGTTTCGTGTATTTGTTCAGTAATAGAGGATAAGCACATGCAAATAGTTACATTCTCATCTGTAGGTTATATCTAGTTGCATATTATGCTCTGATCCAGGCTGCAATGACATGCATGCTGTAAATTATTATAGGCAGAATTTCAAGAAGGCAGTCCAACTTTATTCATTTGCTGTTTGTTTGTTTGTTTTTATTATTACTATTATTATTATTTAAATACTTTTTTCATACATAGCTTTAAGCTTTCAGAGTGTAAATTTATTATAAAATTGTCATTCAGGCAAAGTTCCCAGAAACTCCAGAAAGAGCTTTGATGAACTGGATTTTTGTCTTCATTTTAAAACTTGGATGTTTTTTTTTATTTAATTAAATAAAAATATGTAGAATTCTAACCTCCCAAAGTTGGCTGGTCACATCTTTCATAACAGTTTTTTAAAAAGACAGATTTATGTCCATCTGCTGCATTTATCAGAAGTCGTTATCCTCTTCTTAAGCCGCCGTTATTCATTTATATCCACTTAATGGATCCACTTTAAATTCCAATTCAAATTAATATGCAACCATTATGCAGATGGGTTAAATGAAATTTTAAGTTGAATGAGTTATCCTTGTAGAGGCCAGTTAGTCACTGGAATTACAAAGAAAAAATGTTCACAGAATATGTGTAGCTAGCTCTGTTATATATATTTATTTAAAAATGGCTTAGGCAGCCATGAAAGTCTGTATTTGCACACAGTGAAACTGAAGGTGCCAGACTGATTGTGGAGTGGTCAAAAGCAAGTACATTAACTGAGTTATAAGGTACATAACTTGAACAATTCCATTTAATACTACTTTGTACTTCTATTCTCCTATTATAAGGGAAGCGTCACACTTTCTACTACAATAAACAAGCTTTACTGATAACTATTAAACCAGTGCTCCAGTCTCTCTGGCTTGTCAATGACTCCTGTGATGCTGAAGATGGCTTTGTGTTCTTAGGAGGTCCTGCATCATGTGATTTAAATTTCTATTGTCCAAAGAAATAACATTGTTTCAAAAAAATCACATTCCAGACACTGAATAAAAACAGTGTAGCAGAACTTTATTTTCATTTTTATTATCTGATTTATTATCTGATGACCCCTTAAAAATGCATTGTAACCCTCTGAAGAGCCTAAACCCCTTGGCTGCACCACTGAATTAAACTATCAAACTGGATTCAAAGCATCCAACAGTTAATTGTTGCTGTTAGGGCTACAATTAAAATTACATCTAAAAATGCAAAATGTGTTTCTAACAATATGACAGTTATAGAGACCATGTTTCTCTATCATTCTTTTTCTTTTCTTATGCAGCATTGTGCTTCTCCTTTTGTGCATAGTCGTGAAAATGAAGGAACTGTGCGGTCCTGTGAGAAACCAAGTACACTCCATGATTCAGTTGCTCATAGAACCACCTTTAGCAGCAATAACTTGACATTTGCTTGTTTTCCGTATGATTTTAGTAGTCTCTCACATTGCTGTGGATGAATTTGACGCTCTCTTCTTTAAAATGTTACTTCAGTTTGATTTGTGCACAGATCTCTTAAAGTTCTGGCACAACATTTCATTTGGCTCTAGACTTTGACTGGACATTGCAGCACGTTGATTGTTTTGTTTTTTCAGCCATTCTGTTGTAGATTTGCTGGTGTGTCAAATCATCACCCCTTCATCACCGTGCTTGACAGTTGGCATGAGGTGTTTGTGCTGGCCAGACATCTTGGTCTTGGTCTTGTCTGTCCAAAGGACATTGATACAGAAATCTTGTGGTTTATTCTCATGCAACTTTGCAAACCTAAGCTGTGCTGCTATGTTCCTTATAGAGAGAAGAGGCTTTCACCTGGCAATCCTGGCAAATATGCCATATATGTTCAGTCTTGCTCTGCATCATGAACTTTAACATTTAACATGCTACCTGAGGCCTGTAGAGTCTGGGATGTAGATCTTGTGTGTTTTTGCAGTTTCTTTGAGCTTTGCATGGTCTGACCTTGAGGTGAATATGCTGGGAAGTCCACACCTGTGAAGACTGCTGCATTATCTGAACACACAAGCTGCTCCAGACGAGCAAACTGCCAAAACTTCAGCTTTTATAGAAGTGGTCTCACTTGCTAATGATCAGTTACTGAAGTGTATTTGATTAGCAGCTTCATGCTGATACTTAGCCTCTTAATTCCTACGGGGAAGTAAGAAGGGTCTACTTACTTTTTCGCATGACTGCATGTATATGTCTCAAATTGAACACTTTGATGTTTAATAGATTTTTATTTATTTTTATTTTATTTTGCAGAAACGCATGGGCCCTTTTAAGGAAAGCACTTCATTATTTTCCCCACCAAATAAACACTTTCCTCTCTGAGCTGCTGTGAATGACAAGCTGGACTCTAACCATTCTAGTTTGTCACAGGTTTATAAGCTGTCATTGTTCTTCATTTTGTCCTTGTGTTATCTGAGCCTGGGATTTGCAAGGCTTAGTCTGTCTTCATACTAATCTTTAACAACAAAAATAACTCAAACCCGATTCTTGTCACTTGTATGCCACTTAAAGTGCACCGTCATTGAAAAATGACAGCGTTACCTGCTAAATGTCTTGATTTAATCTTTAGAAAGCAGAGAAATGGACGAGTCATTTTAAAGACTCTAATGCCACCTTTCTTTTGATTAAGCAAATTGTGTCATTTTTGAGTGCAATTTCACTTTGCTCTCAGCTGTATTTCATCCCATCTCTCACTCCACAGCTTATTGTTACTGTTCTGGTGGCTAAGCTCTTTCAGAGATGCTGGGGCATGAACAAAGCCAGTGATATCTAGTAAATTCTCATTACAAGGGGATTATTATATGTGCCAGCATGCATTTCACTCCCACATCATTACGTGTTTTGGACAATTTAATGCCAATTACTCCATTGCTAATGCTTTTTTGCACCCACCCTTTCCCCCCAGGCTCATGGTGATATTTGACATGTTTTGACAACTTAGTATGAATTCATCTTGCTTGGTCTGTTTGCATGAGATTGCACTACCTGGTAATCACTATTTGCTCTCCATCTGATGTCTGTTGCTTCAGTGTGATGTGGCATGAATACTTATCGTGGCACTCTATGTCTCATGTGCCCCAGTTAAAGGGGAAAGTATGGCAGAGTGCAAATACTGATCTGGGGGATCTATTAATGCTTAATGATCCATTAATATTCCCAGATGAGCAGTAGTCCCTGTTAACATGTCACTCCCAGCTGGAGAGAAGTGCCGTTACCTGGTTCCCAGTAGGCTGGTTCAATTAGACACCTACAGCACAGCCTCAGCTGCACAGCACAGGGCTGCACGTGCTCCTTGTGTATTACACATATAGCTTACATGCAAAATACAGAAGGCAGCCCATTAATGAGATTTTCAATTTATTTTCATTGCACTTTGTGCAGCAACTGTTACAAGTTTGCTGTTTTATTTGTAGACATTTTCAGAGTTGGCTCAAGAGTTTCTTCAGATTGGTTATCAACAATAAATCAGGGGTGCCATACATAAGTATGGGTTTGTTTGTTTGTTTTTTCTTCTAAATCTGAGTTTTAGACTTTGGAAACTGGTTAGGGATGCCTTTTCTTGCAGCTGAAGCTACTGAATCTTAATCATTTTTAAATTATACTACAGAAAGAAATGACTCAGTACACAAATTGGTTTCACTGTTGTTGATTTCAACATGATACAGATGGAAATATATTCTCCTTAACACTTTCAGACGTGAAAGTGGAGGGAAGAAAAACGCTGAATTCTATGAATATTCTAAGCTTCACATCCAAAAAGATTTTCTGTCATGCTACAGCTCTGTGATGGTAAAACATCCCGGCAGAATCGTGAAAAAAGAGATTACCTCCACAATATAAGCTGCTGTTGACCAAAGAAAACATGTCCTTCTCATCAGCAGTGTATGTGAAAACTTTCAGTATCAGCCCTCCTGCAGGCGTCCAATCTCCTTCCAAGCTGCTGTCTGTGGTCCCTCTGCTAGTCTCTTCAGCTTTTCTCATTAGATTTCCCACTCTTATGCATTCCAAGTATTTTTGAAGTGCATAGTGTGGAATGATGCAATGCATTCAAGTGGCAAGCCTGCACAAATCTCATCATGTCTAGGGTAATTCACATATGGACAGTTTGGTATCCTAGCAACAGCCAATAAAGTCTGGCTTTGATTGGCTACTGCCAATGACCATCACAACTTAAGAGTCTGAACAGGACAGTCTCTTTATGAACTGATGAGAGTTTGTTTACAAGAAATCAGAGGTTGTTTTGATCATTCAAACTTGCATGTTACAAACCAGAGAAATAATGGGTTTCTTGTCTTGATTGAGAGCTGAAGTATGTGACATCCGCTGTGCAAAACTGAAGATTATTACATGAGCGAAGACTAAATGGACCTAATCAGTTATTTGAGCTGGGTGGTGATTGCTGAATTAAACCATCTGACTGTCTTTCACACTGGAGGGTCACATTCATGGACAGATTTCATCATGTGTCACTGCAGCTGATTGAGCCTTGATTGCCAGTGTTCAGTGTGAGAATGATTTCATGGCAAATGTGAGCCCTCTGCGAATTTATCACACTCTTCAGGTTTCCACATTGAAACACTAAAATATCTCAGCCTGGAATATTGAGGGAGCTAAATTCATATTGTACCACTCCAATTTTCATCTGTATCATGTTTACACATGACAGTTTGTGATGAGACAGTAACCTTTACAGGTAAAAGCCATAAAGAAGCTTCTGCCAGCAGCTGTTCTGCCAGAGAGAGAGAGAGAAAGTAAGCATCATTTTCTGTGTAGTCAGTTCAGGCTCTGAAATGTCGTTGGCTTTCTACCTTGAAGCCACTGAAAGAGAGCCCTTTTTTTTCTGTATAAAATTAAGCTTGTCTTCTCAGTGTACTCCTACAGCATCACTGCTAGAAAGAAGAGTGTCCCATGAAGTCAAACTCAAAGTCCCAAGGCCAAGCTTACCATGTTTGCTCAAATTAAACTCTGTTGTTAGAATCCTATAAGAAGTCAGAAATTTACAAAGTTTAATTCCAGCCCACTCCTACAGAAGAGCAACTGAGCAACCATGAAAAAGTTCAACTTGCCAATTAAATCTTTTCCACCTCCCATCCCTGTGGTATCCTTTAGTAAAAAGCAATCGCAAACTGGCTGGCCTGGTAAACATGAGCCTTTGTGGATTTCACACTGAACTGAATTTCAGCTTTTCAGAGTTAGTTTTCAACTGTCTGTTGAGTGACACACTGGAATTTATATATATATATATA
>VUQK01010893.1:20320-36612 GCA_015106715.1 Bujurquina vittata | reverse complement strand
CATATCTCCAATGCCTGGTTTTACCTCTGCCCAGAAGGGTAAAACCAGGCATTGGAGATATGTGCATGTCACTCTAATTAATATCCCACTGGTTATTAAGGAGGCCTTTTGATTGGGTGATGGAGCGTTGACTGACTAATTGCCTGGAAGGGAAAGCTCTGAATCTCGCAAGCCAGACAAAATACTCAAGTGAGTCCAGGTAAATGATAAAGATTTGTGCAAGCAGACTTTATCCAACTGTTACAGACAGACTGTTTCACTAAGATAAGAATGAATAGAAAAATATACATAAGTAGAATGGAAAATTTCCTCTTACAATAGCATTGTAGTCAGCACTATGGGCACGTCTTCAGGAAAAAAAAAATTTAAATCTGTATTCAAATTTATCACAGTTGGACATTTTGCAGCACTGCAGCCACGCAGTCGGTGTGAGAATGACCCAAGAAGATGGTTTCTAGAGAGTCTAATTTGTATAAGCTGGCTCGACATCTACACAGCTGCATCATGGTTGAGGTTTCTTTCTTTTTTTTTATTGCAGTTTTGCTTCCTGTTTTTAGTTTTTAATAGCACCACCTTTGTGTGTCTTAGTAAAGGATGCAAAATAGCAGGCACAATAAACACTGTGCATAAATTGTAGACAGCATTTAATTCTAAGGTCTAAGGCCACTTTCTGTCTGCAGCCTGCATAAACAACAGACTGGTGTGTTGTCACCCTCCGACACTGTTGTGAAACCTTGAGTTGTCCATTTTTGACCACTGCCATCTTAGTTTTTTGAAACGGGATTAAATGAGTGAGGGGACGGATGCTCGTACAACAGAAACAACGTAGCCATGCCAAAACTGATGCTTTATTGCCCTTTTTTTACTCCGAATGGGACCATTATCTAGCAAATGAATGCAATAGTCTATTTAAAAAAGACAAGAAAAAATGTTGATTGAGACTATAAAGGCATTAGGAAAATGTTAAAAACTTAAGTGAGCAGTTCTGTACAACTTGGATCAGTGATAAAACGCTTCTCCATCCTTTCCTGGATGATTAAGCATGCGTACACTTCCATACCAGAGGACCTATTGGCCATTAGAAACTTTTACACACTTCCACCTGTTTCTGTTTTTTCCCCCTACTTTGCTTGCCCTGTTCTCTGTTTTCCCCTTTAATCTCTATGTATTTATAGCCTCGGCTTTCTCTTTGTTCAGTACTTGTCTTCTTCGTGCCATTCCTCAAGTCCAGTTTGTTAACCTTTTCTACTCCCCTGCTTCTGCTTAATTTGTTAACTTGGACTTCAGTTAGAGCTTCATTTTGGCTTTTTAAACCTGCTTTTGTTGTGATATATTTAGGACCCCCCCCCCCATTTAACTGAAACTGTTAGAAATAATAATGCATTTACTTCAACAGTGTATGACCATTTAATGATATTATGGTATTAATTATACAGAACTTTTTTTTGTTGCTAAAACAATGATTTTTCAGATAAATTTATGATATTTTACATAGTCCAGTGAAAGCTTAAATAATTCAACCGTAGCCTGGCAGCTATTTTTACTGCATAACAAGACTCTCTTGCTTTAGGCCATAGTTGGATTAACTTAAAAACACAGCCCCCTCTTTTGTTTGAATAGACTCTGGAGCAGTGTTTTGCCAGTATAGTGGGTCCAAGCAAAGCAACACAGGACTGTCCATAAATGCTGATCCACTATGTAAAATTTCTGCTAATGAGCTTATGGTCATTGGCAGTAAAGGCATAAATGACATGCTGAATGCAAGCTGCTTTGTAGTGTCTTATAAGCATCTCACAAATGTTAAAACTATTTATCTGTTACTACAACTTGACTTCCTGGATCATATTCAACTCCATTATGCAAAACCTGCAATATTATGATCAACCATTCTTCAACCTCCAGTATAAAGTAAATATGAGAAAAAAGGCACATCATACAAGTTTATCAAAAATGGTTATAAGAAAGGATTTTAAATGGCCACAGAGTCAAGGGCGAGAAGAGTGAATGGTAATCTGTCCCACAGTTTTGGAGCTGAGGTTTCCCCTTAGTTTTCAGACATGCACGTGGAGTCACAAGAAGACCCTTATCTGAGAATCGGGGTGGAGCAATTCAACAACGTTAAGTAGGCTGGTGTTAGATGTAGGCTGGTAAGTAAGGCAAAATAAGAACAAAGATTTTAACCTGAAATCTAAAGCTGACAGCAGACAGTGCAAAAGCTTTAAAAGCAGGGTGATATGTGAAGATTGATGAGAGTGAGTTAAAAGCCTTACACCAGCATTTTGCTATGTTGGAGGTGGTTAATAGATGCTTTAGTTAGACAAGAAAACAAAGCATTATAGTGAGTGAGAAGGTGTGGACAAACATGTCCAATTCCCCTTTTTGTGGCAACAGTCCTGAGTTCAGCAAAACAAGAGCTGCTGAAGATGATCTGAAGGTTCCTTGCGTTAGCTATTGTGGGCAATGAGGAAGAACTTAATCGCTGTCCGATTTGAGCAGTAATGATCCCAGGAGCGAAAATTAGTCGTGTCTGTGTTAAGCTGCAAAAATGTATTTGCCATCAAGCCTTTGATTGCATTAAGACGCTCATTTAAAATGGATAACTTATCCAATTTGTGAGGTTTAAAAGATGTAAACATCCTTGCAACATATTACCATAATTTTCCCACCAAAATCAAAAGCAGAAGCATTCTATCAGCTTTTGCCTTGGATTGAAGTGAACCAATCCAAGACAGGGTCAGAAATCCCTACCATGTGGTTTAACCTATGGATTTAAGATCTGAAGGTCAGCAGTGTCAAAAGCTAAGCTGAGGTCCAGTGAAACAAGGACTGAAAGATAACCCTTATCTGCAGCCATCAAAAGGTCATTTGAGACTTTAAGAAGAGCTGTTTCAGTGGAATGTAGTTTTCTGAAAGCAAACTGAAAATTGCAAAAAAAAAAACACTGTCTCCAAAACTTTCTTTAATTGTGTCCCAAAAACCTTTTCTAATATTTTGGCAATACAAGAAACTATAAAGAAATAAAAGTTTGTTTCTTTCAACAGGGGTTGGACAAAATCCTGTTTAGAGTTTGATTTTTTAAAGCCATAAAAATAAACCACTGTGAGTCTACTTTGTGGCTCTAATCATAAATTTACTGATGCTCAAAAGTAAATGCATTTAAAAATTTAACAAAGTGAGGCTAAGGTCACATCATTCAATTTCAAGCCTGGGTTGTTTCTGGACACCTTTTCAACCACCCAAATAAACTCAATTTGGGGTTCTAATTTCACTTCAATCTGCAACCTAATTATCAGATTTCCACCTTAAATTCAATTTTATTTCTATAGAGCTAAAACAGAACAACAGTGGCCCCAAGGGGCTTTATGTTGTACGATGAAGACCCTACAGAGAAAACCAAGCAATCAGACGACCCCCTGTGAGCAGCACTTGGTGACAGTGGGAAGGAAAAACTCAGATTTAACAGGAAGAAACCTCCAGCAGAACCAGGCGTGGGGGGGGGCATGACCGGTTGGGGCTGAGGGGAGAGAGAGAGAGAGAGAGAGGACAAAAGGCATGCTGTGGAAGAGAACCAGAGATTAATAAGAACTAATGATCAAGTGCAGATTGGTGTCTAAACAGAGTGCAAAGAGGTGAATGAAGAAATATTCAGTGCATCATGGGAACCCCCCCAGCAGCCTAGGTTTATAGCAGCATAACTAATGGAGGTGCTCAGGGTCACCTGATCCAGACCCAAGTATAAGCTTTATCCAAAAGGGAAGTTTTAACCTTAATCCTTAAAATAGAGAGGGCGTCTGTCTCCTGAGTCCAAACTGGGAGCTGGTTCCTCAGAAGAGGGGCCTGAAGTATCCTAGGAACCACAAGTCACTAGTCCGAGAGCGAAGTGCTCTGTTGGGGTGATACGGTACTGTGAGTTCTTTAAAATGGGCCCTGATTATTCAAGACCTTGTATGTAAGAAGAATTTTCAATTTAAGCCTGGATTTAACAGCAAGCCGCTGAGACCCAGTCTTTTCTGTTTTGAATTTCAATTTCTGTTCTCTAAAGTCACTGTTTAAGTCTCAGTGTTTTGCAGTTTTGAGTTTTGTGTATTTTCAGACAGATTCCAGTTGGTTTTTTTTATATTTATATTCACAGTTTTTTTTTGCAGTTTTCTGAGTCATGTTCTTAGTTATTTTTATTTGTACCCTCAGGACTTCTTAGTTTAGTTATTTGAGTTTTGTCCTCGGTTTTCTGCGTTTCTGTCGTGGGTAGTCGTTTCCTGTTTTACTTTGCTCGCGCTTGTCTCATTAGTTTGATTCACCTGTGTCCTGTTTTCCCCAGCTGTGTCCTTTCATGGTCACTCACTGGTGTGAGTGTGTGTTTCTAAACTCCAGTTAGTGCTAACCTAGTGCTGTAGATGTTTTGGGTTATTTTTGCACTTTAGCAGACGAGTTCTTGAGTTTACATTTTGTCTCTGGAGTCCTGCATTTGGGTCCACACTCTGCAGCTTTCACTAATGCTCTTTCTATACGGTGATGAATTCTGAATGCTGACTGAATAGACCATTCCTCTGCAGATGATAAGTTAGGTGTTACAACTACTCTTTCGAGAATGTTTGAGGGAAAAGGAAGGTTGGAGATTGGTCTATATTTAGCTAAGACAGCTGGCTCAAGTGTTGGCTTTTAAAGTAATGGTTTAATTACTGCCACCTTAAAGGCCTGTGGTACGTAGCCTATTAATCTGATCACATTTAAGATTGAAACATAAATTAATGGTAGGACTTCTTTGAGCAGTCTTGTAGGAATGGGGTCTAATAGACATTTTGGTGGCTTGGAGGAAGTAAATCTTGAAGTTAACTCAAAGATCAATCTGAGACAGAGAGCGAGTCTAAATTAATATCAGTAGTATTGAAAGCATCTGTAAGTAATGATACATCTGTGAGATGGTTATGAATAATTTTTTCATACTAGTTGACGCTAAAGGAATACTTGGCTGAACAGAGCTCTTACTATTTGTCTGCCTGGCTACAGTGCTGAAAAGAAATCTGGGGTTCTTCTTATTTTCTTCAATTAGCGATGAACACCGAGATGCCCTAGCTCTACGGAGGGCTTTTTCCAGGCTAAATGAAGAGCTTCTAAAATTAGTGAGATGCCATTTCCTCTCCAGCTATGGGTTATCATGCTTTAGGCTGCGCTGGGCTGTTTGCGAGTTAAACCAGGGAGTCAAGTACTTCTGATTTGAGACTTTCTTTTTAAGAGGAGCCACAGCATCCAGAGTCATATGCAGTGAGGATGTAGCACTATTAAAGAGATAATCGACCTCTGTGGGAGTAGAGTTTAGGCAGACGCTCTGCACTGTGGTGGCTCATGGCACCGAAGAAGATAATATAGAAGATGCATATAAAGAAAAGCTAAACCTCATGACATAAAATATTTCTTTCACAGAAACAGGAAAAACACTTTAAGTACCAGAACAACAGCATGTACAGATCATTATTCAAATGAATAAACACATCATGACACATTTTTCTATGCAAATTAACAGGAATAGAACATGAATATGTGCCTGAAAGCAAGATTTTTTTTTTTTTGATCATCATCTGCACACACAAATTCATACCAGTAGCATTATGCATCTCTATTCCAAAGATCCCACAGACACATCTGATCTCACTAACCTGCCAATATTTCTGCCAATATTTCCTCCTTGAGTGAGAAGTTCTCTGCTGAGTTTGCTGCAGGCAGCCACATGACATAAGTCCTCCCATCAGAGCTGAATAGTCACTGATTTAAGATGAAGTCTGAGACGAGGTGTGGAGCAAATGAATTTCATACACCAGTAGGCCTGAAAACTCTGTTCTGACTGAGCAGTCACTCTGATTGAGGTTGACATGTGGTTAACTGTGCTATGCTAATCATGCACAGCAAAAAGGTGTATTGCTGTGTTACGCACACATGTTCGCCGAACGGGGGATGCTCATGAGTTGAGACACTGCGTGTTGTTCTTTTCTCTCGAGAAGTTTTCTGTACTTGACCTAAATGCTGCAAGCAATTTTGCTCACTTTCTTTTCACCATAACCATGGAACTTACTGGGCGCTCTCTGTCTCATAAACAGTATATTTTTCAAACAGACAGCTGGTCAATGTTGGCTCTGATTGTATTTTTGCTGCTGGAATTGAGCTATCAGTGGCAGCGGTGATGAAGCATGAGCTGTTTGATATAAACTAGTAAAAGTGACAAGAAGATCATTACTGTGTCTTACCTTGGTCAGCTGCTGGTCGTAAATAAGCTGAAGGGCATCCTTTCAGCTCAGGCTAATGGGAGTTAGATGTCTGCCACACAGGAGGGGATCTGGTGCAATCTTTTAACATGATCACAGTCTCACTTTTGCCACAGTAAAGTGAATCATTTGTGGCTGACACTGTCTCATGCTGGTATTCCTTTTTTTTTTAAAAAAAAAATGTATCATCACAGGCGGACTAACCTGTTGTTTTCACGGGCTTGTGTCAGTCCCCTTGAGAGTGGTACAGATGGTGCTCATCCACCCCCACCAGCCCAACACCTGGTTTTCTCAGCTAGTTTTTGATTACCAAATTAATCCAGATCATCTGCAAAATCCACCCTTACCCCAACCAACCCACACATCCACCAACACACCGGTTTGATTCACACGATTCAGGAGCTCTGAAACATCTTTAACTGGTAGTTCAGCAGAATTGGGGGATAACGGGATACATGCAATTGCCCATCTAGAAAAGGTCTCCATTTATGTTAACAATGCAGGCGTAAACTGTGTCCAAAGATGCTACATTTTTATACATTCACTGCCACTTTTTTAGGTACAATCTAGCTAGTGCTAGATTGCCTTCAGCACTGCCTCATTCTTCACAACACGGCTGCTGGAAACGTTCCTCAGCGATTGTGGTCCATATTGACATGATAGCATGACACAGTTGCTGCAGATTTGTCAGCTTGCACATCCATTATGTGAATCTCCCATTTCACCACATCCCAAAGGTGTTCTGCTGCTGACTGTGGAGATCATTTGAGTACAGTGACTTCACTCTCATGTCACGCGCTGTGTGACATGGTGCATTATTTTGCAGGAAGCAGCCATCAGAAGATGGGTACGCTGTTAAAATAAAGGGATGGGCATGATCAACATTTCCAATTCTTAGGTAAGCTCAGTTGGTCGGTGTGTTGTGAGCTATCTGCATTCCAGAGAACTGCCATTCACTGGCTATTCTTTCTTTTTCAGACCAATTCTCTGTAAACCTTGAAAAATCCCAGTAGATCAGCAGTTTCTGAAATGCTCAGACCAGCGCATCTGGCACCAACAACCAGGCCATGTTCAAAGAGAATTAAATCAGCTTTCTTCCCCATTCTGATGCTCAGTTTGAACTTAAACACTTTGCCTTGACCATGTCTGCATGCCGAAATGCGCCGAATTGTGGCCATTTGACTGGAGAGATTTGGGTTTATGAGCAGATGAACTGGCATACCTAACAACTCTGCGTTTATGTTTCACTTCAATTCATATTTTCCCATTTCTGATCCATTGCATGTTCACTGCTGTCCTGCACAAATGCTGTAGTGTTAGGCGTGTGCCTTAGCTGAATGCTTGAATAGTATAGAGGCATGATGTTATTTATAAAAGCCTTGTACTAGATTTAAAGATTGTCGACTCTATACAAACTATGTATATGTTTCTGTACCATCATTGGAAACATTTATGAATTCCCTGCTGTAGGTTAAAACGCCTGCTGAAACTTGGCTCACCAGCATGTTGTGGTCTTCATTTCTTCCAATATTTTGACCAAATCTTCATCAGTACATACGATTCTAAACTATTTCAAAGTGTTGAAGTTCTTATATGCTTTGCTCAACAAATCTAGTTTTAAAAACCCTTCTTTTTGCATTCCCTGTCAAGCATATTTCCTCAGTATTCTCAGCTACAGGGGATTAACTGATGCATAACAGTAACTTGTGTATTCTTTCATATGACTCGGAGAGGATTTGTAACAGTGAATGGACTACGCCACAGTTTAGTTTCATCTAAATAAATCAAAAGCTCCACTGCAGTTTGTTCCTAACATACTAAATTGTACATCCCCACTCAGACCTTACATTTCCAGTCTGTTAGCAGTTTATTTAATCTGTCCTGAGCCGTTTACCACAAATAGTATCTGCTAGTACCACCTTTAAAATATCAATGTTAAATTAGGCCGAACTCATGCTAGTTAATGTGTTGGGTTATGCTCCTCATTTGCTCATCATTGACACACGGTCTGAGCATGCAAAGACAATCAGGACAGAAAAATTATCCTCCTTGTATCAAGAGACAGAGTTAGGGCTGATCATCCAGTGTGCCATCTGAATTCCATAAAGCTCCAATCCTCATTTCAGTCCGCATGACTCAGATAAGCAAAGACTCAGAGGGGGGCTTGAGAAATGTCAGAGAATGACAATGAGGCTTTTGAAATTGCAGCCAGCCATCTGGATTAATGTGCAGAAGGCTTCGACCTGTTTTCCTTGCTCTTTGAGGGAGGAATGTTGAGGCTATAACTGAGAGAGATTGACACATCACTGGCTGTCATCTGTCTCTCATCTGCCGCAAAAAGGACGAACATGTGAGGCTGTCATGACCAACAGGAAACTCTCAATGTTCACCTTTCTCTGTATAAACACTTGGAGCACATTAGGCACAGCTGAATGTCCCCGAGCCCTCAGGCTCAGCATGCCGACAGGCCCCCTGCAGAGGAGGAAAAACATGAGACGGGAACACTGCAAAGCGAGATGATGATCAATGGAGCACATTTTGTCTAGGTTATGTACAGTATGCATGCACAGTGTTTAGCAAACTATCATCTTAGCTGCGGTGTCCTCAATGAGCAGCAAGAGTAAAGTAAACTTATGCTGCTTTGGAATTATGGAAGCTTGTTTTTGAGACAGTATCTCAAAAAGTTATTTTCTTCATTTGAAGTTATTTTCTCATTAGTTGGAGTTTAGAAATTGAAAATTTGAGATGCCTAACAATTGTTTTTAACCTCAAACGTTTTTTTTGTTTGTTTTTTTTTTTACCTCCAGTGGTGAAAACGAGCTTCCGCATAGAACTGACCATTCACTATCATTAATAAACCAATTTAATAAATATCAGCGTAATCAGCTTGTTTACATTTATTTTAATCTTTCCAGGTGAGTAATTGTAATCAAAATCTTATCAAATATGTCCTTTGCGCATACTTAGCCCATTGTATTTTCTTTAAGACTGAGGCCTGTTTCAGGCAGCATCCCTAAATGAACAAATAAATCTCATAGTAGAGCACTGCGTGCACAATTTGATTTACATTCATCACATATTTATGACACGGGAGAGTAAAATGTATGCAACTCAGAATAATGAAAAAGCATGAATGAAGCTAAAAGTTAAATTAGCTCACATCTGATATTTATAGAACAACCTTGAATATGGAAGAGCACTGTTCTCTTTATTTTATCATGCAATATCATTTCTTTTCTTTTTTCTCCAAGCTACATAAAAAAACCTGACAGAGAACTGGATGTCTTTGGATGTCTGTGAATGTTCAGACTCTTAAATTCTCCCTTCACACGTTCAAAGATCGGAAAACCCGGTCTCAAACAAGGTTTAAAATGTTCATTTAATGATCACATGTGGATCTCTCTGGCGTGTGATTATAAAGAATCCATTTCTTATCGTTACTGTTTTCTTCCCCAGATGTATGTGTGAATGCTTCGGTTGGATGTTGGTTGTGGATATTTGTTGTTACTGTTTAATTGCTACCTTGAAGGTGTCAAAACATATTTATAGTAAAAAAAAAAGTCTGCACCCCCACAAGCTGACAATACATGGAAATAAAGAAATGCATGCTTTTTGTCATTGCTGTCAGTGGCATGCTACATGCATTCAACAGCATGTTTGTGCTTTCAAAATTACAAGCGTAAATCATTTCAGAGAACAGAGAAATACTCAGGCAGAAATACACAGAGGATGCTAAACATAATTGTGCAATGGGCTTCTTTAAATGTAAACTAATATAACCAATGATTTTATCCTTGGATTTGTATACTGTATATGTTCAAGTGTGACAAACAACTGAGTGCTTGCAATTGTGTTTATTTATTACACATTTACTTATTAAGACAGTACCCTTTACTCTCTTTAAATGCTCATCTTGTTATTGCTGTAACCCTAACCCTAACCCTCTTGCTGTTAGACTGGAAACCTGTGCTTTATCCTCAGGGTTGCAGAGTGGACACAGGAAGTTGCTTCTGGGCTGGGCTATCAGTACCTTTTACACCCAACTCCTTTCCCCCCTCTGACAGTGGTGGTCAATATTCAGTTGAACTCGCTGTTTTGGTGATACATGGGTTGGAAAAACTGAAGCGAGGAGCTCCTTGTTGGGAACTGAACGGGACTCTTGTGGTGTCACTTGGCTTTAGTGTCACAATGCTCCACTCCTGGATCGCGACATACCAAAGAGGGCTTCGAGACAAGAAGCCAAGTGTTTGACAGTGGTTATTAAGCCATAGTGATTAGGACACAGCCTGGCTTTGTACATTTTGTAGTGTTATCCAAACAAATCCCTTGGCACCCCTGGCGTAGATGTTGCCAATATCGTATGGTAACTAAAAGGAAGTAGGGAGCGCCCTCTTTTAATCCAGTGCAAGTATTT
The DNA here is from genome assembly GCA_015106715.1 of Bujurquina vittata. Lineage (NCBI taxonomy): Eukaryota > Metazoa > Chordata > Actinopteri > Cichliformes > Cichlidae > Bujurquina > Bujurquina vittata. The sequence continues at coordinate 25,941 of VUQK01010893.1, read as the reverse complement.
CCCCCTGCAGTGACTTGTAATGTGCTGTTGTTCTCCCTCTTAATGTAATAAATAGCTCTTTGTAATTCACTGGGCTTTGGAGCTGCATGTTTCATTCCCCCTTTAGCTGTAATTAGTGACTAGTTAAAAGAGTGGAACATTTTTACTTTGGGGGCATGTAGTACCTCTGTCTTTGAGTTTATGGGGGATAATTCACAGTTGCTTGTACGATGACTGACTCCTGGGATTACAGCATCATCTCTTATTTATGGTCAAGGCTGACATGCTGTTTAGTGAGGACACAGCTGGACTGTACTGACGAGTGACGTGTTTGACTGATGGTTGTCGAGCTGTTCTTTGTTTTGTAATGGGATCATGACGTTATCAGCAGATCCCTCGGTCCTAATGCACGCTGCCTAACCTCCATCCACATTGTCTGGATGTGCCTGTCAGTCTGGTCTTTGACAGTTTAGATTAGCCTTCATTGTCTTGGACAAATTGTCTTGGACAAATTTCTCATAAGGGATCAAAGGACTACAGGTCCATGCTGAAAAAGATCACAAATGCTTTCTTTGTTTATTCATAAGAGACAGCGCACAAGTACACGCGACTGACTACACTGTGTGACCTGCTAAGCTTATCAAAGAATGTTTGATGTTTAATGAAACATGCAAGCAAACATGGAAATACAGCACATACGGTTGAAAGTTAATATTTGGTTTATTCCTCAACATGGCCTGAACTCTGTTAGGCAGCTTTTCTTGTAATTTAAGTAGTCTCCAGGAATAGTTCTCCAGGCTTCTTGGCGGACATTTCAAAGCTCTTATTTGCATGCTGGATGTCTTTTGCTCTGCTCTCTGTCAAGGCGATCCCACACTGCCTCAATAATGTTGAGGTCTGGGCTCTCAGGAGGCCAGTTCATGAATGATAGTGTTGCGTTTGGTTTTCTACCCAGGTATGCATTTACTGCCTTTGTGACCATGTGTTTGGAATTACATGCTGAAAATTGCAGCCACTGCCAATTAGACCCTCTCCAGGTGGTATTGCGTGATGAATCAAAAAGCGATGGCGCATTTCAACACCACTATAGTTGAAATGCAACTCCAAAGCATGACAGAGCCTCCACTGTGTTTTACGGTTGGCTGTAGACTCTGACTGTTGTAGCGCTCCTCCTGCCCTCCTCTGTGCATATTGATGAGGCTTCAGTGAACAGTAGATGGATAGACTGAAGAGCACTGCTGCTTCTTCATTTGTCCACTTGTCCAGTTTCCTCACATTTCTTAAGAACACACTGCACACCTTGCTGAGATATGCCAGGATTTGTGGAAATCACCTTGTTGGTGCAAAAATACTATCTTATGCAGGTAACTGTTATCTTTGGCATTTTTTTATAGATTCAATTAAAAACTTGCAACAAATTGTGCTCCAATCATAATACGGGTGTCCAGCAAAAAAAAGGTGTATTTTTTTGTGCTAAGAAGCTTAGAAACTAACTTCAAAAACCGCAATAAAGAAAAACAAGGCAGACCGTATTTACAGTACAGACAAAATGACGCAGTTTGTCAGTGTGTTTAAAGCCATACTTAAAAAAAAAATCTCACCACAGTACATGTACGCAGAGTTTTTCCTCTGCTGACAACATTGAGACTGCTACTCCTGCCCTCCTTACAGGATATCATCAAGTACATGAGTCATTACTATTGCCTCTCTGGCTGATGTAACTGGAGCATATTTTCACTGGGATTCAGCTGAAACTCTGGCTGCACTATCTCCATTAATTTCCCCTGTGCCTTTCAACCACACAACGGATGATGCCAGCCATGCCAAACAGTATCCTTAAACTCTGCATTACCTTTCATCACTTCCAAAACAATCCTTTTTTTTTTTTGCATATATCTTTTGAATGCTAATAGAACATATGCTACTGTATTCCTGTTGCCATTTGCATTTTCATCAGCTCAAAGATTTGGTCTTTTAAATTTTTTTTTTTATTAATTCCCATTTTTATATTCCCTTCCTTTCCTTGTGCTCTGTTATTAGCTGGAGATGCTGCCTTCCACAATGATAATGTGTTCAATATTCACACCACATCAGCATGATGTAATCCAATCCAATCCAATCTGTCCTGAAGCATATAATCACCTTTGTCCTGATGTGGCACCCACATGAGCATCTTGTTCAGTTTCAGTGTTGTGCTCCCTGATGGGAGTCCTCTGACCGAGTACTGTATAGTTTGTAAAGTGCTCACTGTAACTCACAACTTTTAGCTTGGCCTTTGGGCTAGATTTATGTGAAAATACATGATTTGGAAAATACCAGCCTTAACCTGTGTGTCCATTCTTCAGAGCTGCTAGTGTGGCTCAATAATGCACAAGGTATCCTTTGGGGGCGGAGCTTAATGTATAAGGCATTGGTGAAACCAGTATGTCACTGCCAACTTTGCGCTTTTCAGTGTACAGGGTTGCTTCTGAGAAGTGGTGACTTTCATTTATTTTTTATTTTATTACAATTTTTAAAGCCTGTCTTGTCTGGCAGCTTTTGCAATCAGAATTATGATCTGAATTCACTGGCGTGACAAACATATTTAAATTATATATATAATTTATATATATAAATTCTCTATAGGCTCCTCCTGTTAGTGTTTTTCTTTTTCTTTTATTTATTCATTAATTTGTGTTCATGTAAGTGTATATGTATTACGGCAATGCCAGAGTTGACAGGCAGGCAAAAAGCAAGAAAGAAAAAAGCAAAGGGAGAGAAAATGGGGAAAACAGATAAGAACAAGAGTAGGAAAACAAGTGGAAAAACAAGGGGCATCCAGCCTGCAGCTCAGGTCCATCAGGTATTGAGTCTGTAAGGCTCTGCATAGCCCATCCGTTAGTGATGTTTGATACCATAGATTTCCTTTGCGATCCAATACTGAGTAAAATTCAAGCTGGCATCGGCGATACCGATCCAATACCGGTACTTTATGCAAAAATTCCAAGTTAAATAAAATCACAAGGAAACACAAATGACAGGACTGTTCAACACTGATTGCTTAGTCTTTATTAGACTGAACTGTATATGCAGTCTCTGTAAACAGCCTACAATACTGGAATACAAACACCTGATGTTATAACACAGGGTGACAAATTCAAATTGCCAGTAAAACATTTTAATATATAAATGCCACAATAATTGCATGTTTGTCGATATACCTATATTTTAAAATGATCATTTAACAAATAAAAGTAGACTGATAATAAATAATAGGAGATATATTTTATTGGTAAAATGTTATTTTTTTCTAGTATATATTTTTTTATATTTCACTATAGCAATTTTATCACAGTTGCTCTGTATTATTTAATGACACCTATTAAACCAAAGTTATCTTACACTTCAGGAAAGCTTACTTGAATAAATTTAGGCTTTTTTTTTTACCTCTTTGAGATTATCTCACGTAGACATGATACAAATGTTACTCCATGCTAAAATCATGCAGCTATGTGTTGAAGCATGTGAAGCGACCGTGCTTATTGCCCCTTAAAGCTCCACATTTCCTTTCCGTACCTGAACAGCACCTGCCTGGACCACCAAAGGACTCCACCTGTCCTGCCCCAACAGCAGCACCTGACGTTTGGCTCTCCTCCTCAGTCTGCATCATCATGTGTGCCTCGTTTTCAGTATTGTGGTGTATTCTGAGGTGTTTAACGAGGTTTGTTGTGTTGCCGCAACTTCTCACTGTTTTCCCACAAACAGTTTGTGTCTTGGCTATTTGTGGAGCTGAAATAGCTCCACAACATTCTGTCTATGTTTGAGTGAGTGAGTGAGTGAGCAGTAGCAGCATGCTCCGCTTTGGCATTACACACTTACCAGGTGGAAGAAAAAGTGGTTCCCATCAACCCCCCCCCCCTCATTATGGCAAGATCTCAATAATTTAGTTACTTTCTAAAGTGTTCTTGATAAGATACATTATCTCAAATGACTGAAGTATTGAAAGTGTCGATACTTGGATTTGAGAATAGATTTTAAAGATTGAAGGTCTGGTATCGAAAGTATCGATATTTCAGTATCGATCCGTACATCACTACCATCCTTCTGGTTGTGCAGTCTCGCCAAATGCTGAACTGCTGCCCAGATTCTCTTAATTTCCCGGTAAAGCAGATATCCTCCAAGCCCAGACAGGAGAGATCCCTCCACCAAAAGGCCGAATATGTATACGTCTTCCACATCCTCAACCGTCAGAGTTGAAAGACACACAGGTCTCCACACACTCCCCGAGTCGACTACATATCCAAAAGAGTCTGTTCCACTAGAACATGCGGGCTCCCCTTTCCCTGATCTCATAGTGGAGAAAAAAAAAAAAAGATCAATGGGGGCCCAGTTTGCCAGATCCATGTTGATTCTTCTTCAGTTGATGTGAAAGCGAGGCACTCATAGCAAGCAGCAGAGCGGGTTAGGAAGGGGAGGGCAGGAGAGAGAGAGAAGATGCGACCGTCTCCATCGAGAGCAGGAGGGAAAAGCCGCATGGCCACCCCAGCAGAAGGAAGAGGGAGACCCCAGAGAACCCGTGGCAATGACAGAGGCAGCGACCAGTGGGGGGCAGTATGGCGGGGTAACCCCCTGCCCTCCTTGATCCTGTACCACAGGGGCCAAGGCACAACAAGTCCCAGGCTTTTAACCCAAACAACATTTTGCTAAACACAACTAAGCACTTTTTTGTACAAAAGGCTAATCCGAGTGTGGCGCAAAAAGCGAAAAAGACATGAAAAATAAAAAAGCTCATCAAGGGGAAAACGAAGCAAGCAAAACAGAGAAGTTCCAACAGGATGGCCATGACCTCCAGGCTCATAGTTTGAACTTTCTAGGTGTCAGAAATAAGCCAGTATTGCCATGGACAGACAAAGGACAGCTTTACATTGTGATGATGGCGGCATCTGACAAAATGGCATCATAAGCACTGCAAATTTAAGAGTACCAATGAAAACACAACGACAGAAAAAACATTAATTCAAGTACAAAGTAATATAATCAGCTTCCAAAAATTAAAAATGACCGCGCCGTCCTGCTCTGTTGACAACAAAGCGAGGCCATCACTAGCTGAACTACCAGAAACAAATAAAGGGAGAACCATCGCCGTACTCTATTTAAAGATCAACAAATATGATAAAGCTGCATTATTAAAATGAAACTGCACTAAAACAACAGCAGCCAATGCTTGAACCGTGCTGTAAAATGAATTTTCAATATGGGAACATTTCATAGCATGCACTAGTTGACTAAATTACTTTTTCCCTCCAGGTTCTCATTCTGCAATAAAAGTTTGGGCAGCTTCACTTCATTACTTTAAAAATACCTGGGGGTGTTTGCACCTCTTTATTACCCTAACACAATATTAAATGTTATTAAAAAAAAAATAATAACTAAAAAAATGATGAAGGAAATTGGTTGAAAGGTTCGGCTTATCAGAGCTATGTATATAAAGAGCACCGGACACGAGTGCAAAGGCTGCTGCCCACGAGCTTCACTGGCCACTGTGCACAAGCCGGGTTTACCATTACATATCCAAAAGTTGCTTTTTTTTATGACAAAAAAAAAAAAAATAAAGTTATATTACAAGCAAACCCCCCCCAACACACACATATATATTACTTTTT
>VUQK01010892.1:7576-29583 GCA_015106715.1 Bujurquina vittata | reverse complement strand
TTAGATGTAGAGAGAGATGTGCATATATATATATATATATATATATATATATATATATATATATATATATATATATACACACACACATATAGTACAACTTTTGGAATGTCGTAAACTTACATCTGAAGCTAAGAAAAATCAATATGCACACATACAGTATACAAAGCTTTCTGCTTTTAAGAGAGAAACCCCTTTGATCTCTTTTTTTTTCTTTGCAGATCCTTCACATCTGCCTACACAAACACAGCACTGGATGTGTCTTCTGTATATTCATACAGCGTTTTAAGAAGACTGTATCTGTGCTTAATGTGTGTTTCCTTGCCTGTTCCTGTGTATGATGTGTGTAGTATGTACGCGTGTGAGCGTGCGTGTATGTGTGGTTGTCAGTGGTGGGTCGAGTCAGCGTGGCTGGTGCTTCGTGTGGGCGGACAGGCAGACAGCACCCTACTTCCAACCTGACAGCAAGTATCTGGAGAAAGAAGGAGAGAGATATAGAGGAGGCTGGGTTAGGGAAAGGTTCTCCAAATATTACAAAAAATCTTTAATGTACTGTAATTTCTTCCATTCTAAATATTAACCACAGCTTTTATTTTCCTCTTTAAAATATATGTTTTTTCTTTTTCTCAGTAATACCTTTATTTAAAGTGGTTGAAACTGATCTTTAATTATTACTAGATGAAACCTAACATTAAATTATTTTAATCTACATTACATTATACCTTTAATCATTTATTTCTATATTATTGATTTATCTGTATTGTAAGGTCCTTACCTTACAATATAAAGCATCTTGAGGCAAGTATTGCAATTTGGTGCTATATAAAAAAAAATACTTGAATTGTTTATTGTGATAAATTATAAAGTTTAAATATTCTGAAGCTCAGCCTTTTAAATAACTAATTAAAAAGCTAATTTTGGTTAGCGGAGAGGAGAAGCATAACATTTTCCCATCATATCTACACATTAATCTTAATGTGAACCATCTCTAGGAGGTTTTGTTGGTATTGGATCAGAGATTTAAAGGAAAAGTTATTTGTTACCTTTGTTTGAATATTGGTTTTTACATTGTTTGTGAATTTTTGGAATTTTCTCAGGATGCAGTGGTATTGGAGGGACCCGTGGGAGAAAAATAGGGATAAAAGCAGAGTGTGCTATTTCCTGGAGAGAGAAAGGCAGTAGGAGGGAAAGATGGAAGATGAAAATATTGAAGATGAAATGAGAGAGAGACAGCAAGAGAAGTGGGAGAGAGAGAGAGGGAGGAGAATGGGGCTGCATTCGGCTTTGACAGCCCATATTGTATCACTCTGATCCCAGCTTGTCTCTGATTGATGGTATAATTACAATATGGATATGAGATATTTACATAAGGCAGCCACAGTAATTCGTAGCCAAATACTTTTCAGTGAATACATGACCCCACAGCTCTACATAAACCATGTTGTCGAAACAAGAATGCTGTAAAGAGGCACTTCTTGTTAACATAAAAACGCTTTCACTGGAACATGTACTGTGGTTCTGCAGAGCAGTGTGTAAGTGATCCTGTAATTATACAGTATGTGCACCTGTGATAAACACACAGACTTTTTCCTTGATTCCATGGAAACACTGTTTGGCATTTCCATGATCATTGGCATTTTGCTGAGACATTTCATGTCAAAACATGGAAAGATGCTGCGTTTCGGTGAATTGTATGTTTTCATGTGCTGTCATTATGTCGACGTGGGTTTTGCTTTGACGGAAGAAACTGGTAATAGCCACACGGGAATTTCTGCAGCACCTTATCAAAGCTGCATTTTTATGTCTTAAAACTGAGAGGAGATTTTTTTTTTTATTACTTGGTATCATTTTCTTTTTAACATGTTTCTTTAAGAAAGCAGTAGACAGGCAACATTGGCAAAAATGTTAAGTTTATATGCCAAATATGCTTAATTTGCCATTTGTTTGGAACAACTGTGCATTTAGGAAATTACACCATACCGTGAATTGTTTTTGATCCGTGATGACAAGACACCCTGCATACAAAGGGCGATGTCTGCTTTCAGTTTGAGTAGAAAGTGAAAAATGTCAAACATCCAAATGTCAGAGTTATCAGGGAAGGTTAGCAAGGAGCAGCAGCATGTTATTCCAACAGTCTTGGACAGGTCCAATGGTATTTGTGTACATGAAGAAGCCTGTCTTGGCCTGGTGCTATTTTGGGGAGGGTTGTGGGATACCGTGAGAAAAAAAACAAAACACAACTACTTGTTACTGTCATTTTAGATTCTACAGACCTTGCGAGTCATGCCTAATAAAGGAACTGATGTAGCTACAGAGGAACATGCTGCTGCTGAACCCGACTACTGTAGCTCCTAATTGTCTCATTGTTGCATTAGACTCATCATATTTCATGCATCCATCCATTTTCTTAAATGCTTTCTTAGCGGCTTCCAACTAGAGTCGAAACCTGAAAATATATGTGCATCAAGACCTTTATTCTGAATTCATACAGACAGAAGGCTGAAGAATATACATAATCTGACACTGGGGAGCAGTGTATCTGTCCTGTGCCCCAGGTAGCTGAAAAAGCAGTAGATATTGTCATCCGCCAGCCTAATGAAGAGATTTGAGTTGCCTAGGAAAATAGGGACATGGACACTCAATAAAATAAGGTTAAAATAAGATTGTTTTTATTTTGATAGCAAACATGCAAAGTTTTCACAGGTCTCCCTGTACAGGCTAGATGGGCCTAAGTACACCCTTACTGTGTCTATGGGAATTAAGAGAGTAAGTAATCAAATGCATCTGAATGATTGATCATTGGCAAGTGTAAGCGCCTATATAAAAGCAGATGTTTTGGCAGTTTTGCTGGTCTGAAGCATTCATTTGGACAGAAAAGACCAAAGTGGAATTATTTAGCTATAATCCACAATGCCAAACTAAACACAGCACATCAGCACAAAAGCCTCAAACCAACTGTCAGCACGGTGGTGGAGGGGTAATGATTTGGTCTTGTTTTGCAGGCACAGGACCTGGGCACTTTGTCAACCATAAACTCCTCTGTATACCATTCTTGAGTCAGATTTGAGACCATGGGTCCGAAATCTAAAGCTTGGCTAAAATTCAGTCATGTAATAAGAAAGTGATCCCATGCACACCAGCAAGACTGTGAAGAAGAGCTGGCCAGAATTCCTCCACACGTATGTGATAGAGAAAATACTTACTTCAAATTACTGCTGTTACTTGTGAATCTGTGAATCGTGAAGTGTACTCAGTTTTTCACAAGACTGTATGTAAGGCATCCACAGTTAACGCTTTTTTTTCTATAGATCTCACAAATATGTGTTTGTGTATCCAAATTCTTCTTCTCCAGTCGCATCCAAAAACCAATAAAAATGTATCAGAGAGCCAAATTGTTGTACCAGCCAGTGTGATTCTTCATTACAAATAAGATACGGCCATTATAAACAACTTCACAGACTAATAACATTACTTTTAATGTCTTTGTAGTTTCTGCAGTCAAAGTGTCACAGTGTGGCTTATCAATGTATTTTTAATCATTTTCCACAATGGAGCTCTATGGCAAATCAGTCAAGCTTTGAAGACGCCAGCAATATTTGTTAGCAGGATAGCTGTGCTAATTATTTTATCTATTGATAAGAAAATCCAAAAATATCCTTCATGACCCCCCCAACCATGAATCAGCTGAAATCTCATTCATTTGTCTGTGTGCATGAACCTTATGTGTATCTTATACAGGTTGTCTCTGCTGAACACAGGACTTTTTCAACTCCATCCTAACCTAATTTCTTCAACTTTTTTTTTCTTCTTTTTTCTATTTTTTTTCTCTATACCTTTTATTTTGTTTTCTACATGTCTTCTCCCCACACTCCCTCCCCTTGTGTGAAAAAAAACAAAAACGGGAGATGCCTCTAAATGGTAAATTGGTAGAGGTGTGACAGAGAGGGTACCTCTCTGCGGCAACCTTTCTTACCTGCTAAATGGTGCTGTTAAACAGCGCAATAGTGAGGAAATGGGGATCTGCTGAGAGCAATTAGATCATTCACTGAACAGGTGGCGCTGCATTCATTAGCACACACCCTGTGCAGTGCATGTGTGGGTCCGTGCATCCAGGCGTATGTGTTTCTGTCCTGCAACCTTACACCCTCTCTGAGAGAACAATCAGGCATCATAACAGACATTTAGTTTTGCACTAAATTCCTACATGTAAGTATCAAAGCAAGAGCCCTTCTCTTTTTCCCTAGTTCAAATAATTTGTAAATATTTATACTAATTTATTATTTAGTGTCCCTTTCCTACCCAAACTGCATGCCACGGGAGACTCTTGTTCCCAGTATGTTGACTAAAAGGCAGCTGCCTCCACTGGTACCATAAGCCCTGTATTAATAACCATGAGAAGTGGATTGAGCCTCATGTTTACATAAATTGCAGGCAAGACTCAGTTTGAATTGATTCATAAAGATCTCAAGATACTCCCAAAACAATTTATTCACTAATTTAAATTACAAAATGTGCAGTAGTAGTTACACATGCAAAACAGTAACTACTATCCAAATGTGGAGCTTATTCATCATGTGATGAGAGATGATCTCTGCTCGGGAAGTTTTTCTTCTACTTAGTGGCTCATCGAAGACATTTGTGGTAGCAAATTCACTCTCCATTTTTCATATTTTTATGGACTTTTAGCAAGAAAGCTAGAAAACACTCAAAGATTAGCTAACAAGCAGATGTGCATTTTTTTCCAGGGGGAAAAAATAAACAGGAGACCTCTCTTGTACAAAGTCAAGCACCTTTAATGTCTTTATTAAATAACTCTTTAATTATTGTGACATTTAAATTGTAAGCTGATTTTAAACGGCATTGCTTAAGAGCTGGGTGGCTCAGTGGTGTTTCTTCACAGTAAGAGGTCCCGGGTTTAAAACCTCTGGCCGGTTGGAGCCTTTCCCAATGGAGTTTTCATGTTCTTCCTGAGCCTGTGTGAGTTTCTGTCAGAGACATACATGTTAGGTTATCTAGCGACGCTAAATTAACCATGGGTGTAAATGTCTGTTAGACTAGCAGCCTGTCCAAGGTGGACCCCGCCCTGTGCCCGGAGACAGCTGGGATAAGGTCTTGTGAGCCTAAAATGGATAAGCAGAAGAAGATAGAAGCTGTACCCAACAATATCTAGATTTCAACAATAAAACCAGAAATAACCTGGTGCAATTTGAAAAGGCTGGTGAAACAGCTTAAAAATGATTGACTGACAGCAGTTCCCCTCAGCTTTACAGATTGTTAATGCCTTTGTGTTTTAGTTTTATGATGCATCGTTTTCACTTCTTTTAAAACCTGTTAGAAGCTTTGTATGCATGCAAAGTCCAAGTAAGTGTTTTTGCAAAAATTGTAAAATTATTTGCTTACAGTTTGCTAATAATAATGATAATAATGATGATGATGATGTTTGGAATGTTTAAAACTGTCAATTACAATAGCCTGCAGTCTTTGAGACATTGTTTTTCCATATAGATGCTATGTAATATGATATATAATAAAACAAACAAGCAAAAAAAGCAAACAAACAAACATCTCAACTGTTTGACTTTGTAGCACTTTTGAAGTGTAGATTCATGCAGTACAATCAAAGAGGTCTCTGATCACTCCCAAATTCATTCTACATCATCGCAATATAATATATAATAGTGAAGAACAAAGAACTTCATCAGTCTCACTGGGGACAATGTCTTTGAAGCAGCTAGTTGTACTCAAAACACAGTGGTGAACACAAGGAACAAACAAGTAAGCAAAATTTGAAATAAATGTAAATGTGGAATGAACTTCATAACAGTCTATAATCACATATTGATTTGCAATGAAAGATCAAATGATAAAAGGTCAGGATTACCTAAAAAAAAATTGCCTAAAAAAATGCAGCACTGAAAACTTCCTATACAGAAATTCCACCCATGAATCAATTTTCTTCCGCTTATCTTTTGTTTTCCTCTGATGATCTTAGAACATGTTTTAACAATGCAGATCAGGCTCCCTGTAAGGCTGTGAAACTAGTAGATAAAAGAAAAACTCAGGAGACTTAATAAAAGATTGATAAAAGTGACAGAGAGTGACAGAACTGACGGAAAAGGAGTTAGGCTTGTAGAAGAAGGGAATTCTCTGCTGCGCCAGCTTAACAAATAACCTCAGATTTCACATCAAACTCTCATCAGATGTGATCATAGAAAATATTCCCTAAGCCTTTTCATGATATAACCTTTTCCACCTTTGCATGAAATGACTGCATCTCTAAAATTCAGCTCCTTGGTTTTACAGTATTTACTCTACATTTTGGTTGAAGTTTGTTAGAACACCAACAAATATAATCAGTGAGTGCATTCCCGTGGTCTGATTCTGAATCTGGAGAAAGGTCAATGAGTAGCTGACAATCAGCTCAGTCACCCAGTCAGAGTCAAAAAGAACTATCATCAGTCACATGAAGAATGAATCCTGCGACAGACTCTATGGTTATCCAACAGAGTCCTGATTTTAACATAATGAACTTAGCCTGAGATTACACAAACAGACAGAAGACACTGAAACGGCCAAAGAGAACTGCTGCTGCTTTAAATGCAAATGGAGTCATGTAGGATATTTACTGCAGCTTTTGTTTAACAGAGACATTTTGAAAGCACCTTCGTTTTGTGTTTGTGTCAGGTGAATCAGAGAAAAGCCACAAGTTGAGTAACAATTTCCTCATATTTTACAATAAGTAAGTGTTCATGCAGATTAGAGTAGGTACACCATAAAAGAACAGTATCATACTGGCAGGTCTAACCACTAGAAACTAAGAAAGGGAAGAAGCTGAGAAAAAATAAGAATAAATCAATCAATTTTTGTGATATACTTTGCAAACTAAATAGGTGATGGCAACTTACGCATGACTAAAACTGCCAAATGTCTAATGTCAGTGCAACAACATACTGGAGAGGCAGACATTCATCGGCAGTAGCTACTCTTCAATATTACAGAGATTAGAGCATGCCATAGGTATTAAATGTACTGTGCAGGGTTCTGTGCGAGGACCAATTCTATTTAGGAACAATTCTTCCCGTAGGCAATATGATTGGAAAGAATTGTATACATTTTCATTGCTATGCAGATGATACTCAGCTTTATCTATCCACGACGCCAGATGACACACATCAATTAGTTAAACTGCAGGAATGTCAGGAAAGACATGGACAGGAAAAAAGACATGGATAACCTCATATTTCCTGCTTCTGAATAAAGATAAAGCTAAAGTTATTGTACCCGCCCCCACAAATCTTAGAAATACAGTATGGTGTCTAACCAGATACTTACTCTGGATGGCATTACATTGGCCCCCAGTAACTCTGTGAGAAATCTTGGAGTCATTTTTTGATCAGGATATGTCCTTCAGTACACATATTAAGCATATCCATTGGACTATCTATTGGACGATATCACTAAAATTTCAAAAAACTTTCTCAGAGTGACGCTAAAAAACTAGTTCATGCATTTATTACTTCTAGGCTGGACTATTGTGATTCATTATTATCAAGTTGTTCTAAAAGTTCTGTGAAAAGCCTTCAGCTGATCCAAAATGCTGCAGTGAGAGTACTGAGAGACCATACTTCTCCCATACTGACTTCTTTTCAATGTCTCCCTGTAAAATCCTGAAATTAATTTAAAATCCTTGAATAATCAGGTCCCATCTAGTATCACATCGCTCCAATAGAGCCCTTCACTCTCAGACTGCTGGTTTACTTGTGGCTCCCTCCTGCCAGCCCCAACCCCAATCATGGCTGATGCCTGCCCCTCTTCCTGTTAAAGGGGAGTTTTTCTTTCCCATTGTCGCCAAGTCTTGCTCATAGGAGGTCGTCTAATTGTTGGGGGTTTCTCTGTATTATTGTAGGGTCTTTACCTTAACATCTAAAGCACCTTGATGCAACTGATGTTGTAATTTGGTGCCATATAAATAAAACTGAATTGAATAACAGTAAAGTTAATATAATGTTTTCATGGTGATTGAGTATTTCGCTTTTTCATCTATCCATCCAGACTCTTTTTTTAATTATCACCAGTCAAAAAGTTCAAAACATTACAGGGAAGTCAGAGAGGCTGATTGCTAACACAAGCACAAGACAGGTGAGATGAAAAAGACATTACCGCTTGACTAAAGCGAGATGGCAAACTGCACAGATCAACAGAATCTTCATAGATGTACCAATTTATTTACTCAGCAGCGTCACTCATCCAGCCTTTAAATGTATCTGCAAAATTCCCTCTATAATAAAAATCAACCACACTCAAACTAGAAATTTCTTTCTATAAATCATGGATTGTTAAAACCTCATACTCTATTTTATGCTCTGTCCCTTCCAACAGACTGAAGAGTTTAATTTACCAAGGAATATGACTTATGTGATTCTGAAGGCCTTTACTGGTGTCAGAATCCCAGAAACAGCTGCCATTCTTGCTCTGTAATGTTTGGAATTTCCAGGGATTGGCGTGATAAGCATTTGCAGGCCTGAGGGCATAACTTGCTATGCTGATAAAGTAGAGAGAGTGGCAAGAGAGAGTACAAATAAAACAACCCGGCAGTGATGAGCAAAAGATGAAGTGAAAGTGTTCCAGCTGCAAAAGATGATGCTGGCCTCCAGTTCTTTTAGTTTGATTTGAGACGATGCAGATGACTACACGATCCTTATCCATCGAGAAAAGACTAGAGCAATGCTGCCTGGTCTTTCTGTAGGTACATGGTGATGATTGGGTCACAAATTGGCATAAACTGCATAAATGATTCCAACCTTCCTGCTGTCAAAAGTACAAGCTGCTGGTGGGGTAATGATGTGGGAAATCTTTTCTTGGCTTGCATCAGGTCTGATTAGCCCCAACAGTTGTGCTACACTGTGCAACCTGGAAGCACTGTGGCTGACCAGATGTCTTTTTTTCAAGCTTTTTAAGGGGACAATTCAAGGTTTTCAGTGTATCTTTGTCGGAAGATGAAAGTGATTTCCATATATGCAGGATTTCACTCTCCAGCTCACTCCATGTAGATCTTTACATTCCTAAAACAGTATTATAGTCAGTATAAGAATATAGTAAATAGTATTGCAGGTGAACGCAACAAGGTGACATCTATGGTCATCTATGAGACAGGGCAGCAATTAATATCACATTAAAGGCATACTGCAGAGTTTTTGACCACTATGAGCACTTCATTGATTTCCATTGTTTTTATTTTCCTTAGTTATTTATTTTTAATTATTATTGTCTTCACAAAACCACACACAAATATTGATACATATGTGTCAACACTGACATCACTGTAGTGATTCAGTTTTCAGGATGTAAAAGAATGAACTTAAATTGGAAAAAGAAGTTTAATTTGAAAGAAAATGCATTCAAATTATTAAATCTTAAGTTATGCAGCTTTTAATGTTCACTTCTAGTATGTCCATTAAATGTTTGGAATCTTTGATTTAAACACAGTTTTCTTAAATTTGAAAGGATGCAATCACATTGCTGCAGTAGGATTCCAGCCTATTCTGATAAGTCCTTAAAACTGATAAGTGAAAAACATTATGAAGTGCTGATCACATATCAACATGGTGATCACAGTTTTGTGGGGTTTTTTTGTTATAAATTATGTATAACCTGTGCTCACAAAGTGATGCTTCTGACAATTTTATCCTGTTCTAAGTTTAGAAAAGCTTGCCGCATTTTAACCAAGCAGTTTGCAGCTTACACAAGCCACAGATGTTTCTGTGCTTTTCTTTTTTTTTTTTTGGAGTGAGCCTAGTGCTGCTTGTGCAAGATTTAATCAAGGTACTCACATTAGAAGAGGCGTGCATAATTGCTCAGGGCTTGATGACTGTGCACCACATCTCTCAAATTAGGAACTGCAGATGGAACGGTCATACCTTTCACGCCTCATCCTGCTGCAGTTGGATGGATGTAGGGAGTTTGTCAACTAGAATGTATCCTAAAAGCATTTGTGAGTGACAGAAGGTGGTCAGAAGCAGTACCTGAGCTGACTCAGTGCAGATAGTGGTTAATTCTTAGCTCCACGTAGCATCATAAAATGAATATAATTTGTAAAAGAGTATATGTTTTTCGTGTACGTAAAAACCTGTTTGAATTATATGTTCATGATCTTAATTATGATAAGCAGCAGTGGTAATATAATTAAACTTTCATCACATTAACATAATGGCAGTATCGTGTTTTCATGGGCTTTGCTGTAATTACTGTTTTAATTATAATCAAATAGTATTTGACATGCATTTAAGTAATGCAAAAACTTCACTTCATACCATCTAAGCGTTTTGTACATCCTCATAAAAAGCTAATGTTGATAAGGAACATTCAAGATCTATTTTGCTTAACTACTGTATGTTCGTCAGAGCTCTCGGATTTTTGTTAAGAAATCACTCGATAAATCGTTGTTATTTCAATTTCTTCATTATTAATAAGAAACTGTAATAGCAATTAAAGGGAAATGCATTTGTATTAATTTGCCTTCCATGTCAGCACGGAGTGACCGACAGAACAAGACCTGTCCAGGATGCACGCTACCTCTCAACAAATGACAGCTGGAACAGGCTAGGGAATGGCCTAGTGTCATTTCTGAGATTGCATACACCTTGTTAACACTTTGAGATGTTCACAAGTTGGAATGATTTAGCACACATAATCTGTTCAAACAAATGTAATACATTCCATATACTGACAACCTGTTTCTGAGCTGAAATAACTTCTTCATTTTGGAGAATGCAAGCTTTTCCACTTTTCTCTGGGCTCTAGTTAGTCATACCTGTAGATCTACAGTAACTCTTGTAATCTGGTTATCATCATGAAGGCTTGATCATCTTGAGCCTATTGACTGAGATCCTACCTTCAAGGTACAATTAATGCACACTTGCAAGTAGTCACAAACCTGTGCATTACAGAGGAATCCTGACTAAAAAATGACCTGCTGATTATGCAGCACTCTGTAGGCTTACAATTGGTACGATTTCAGAACGTCTTTGGTTAATAACCTGATGTAGTCATAGAATGTAAATCACAATCCAATAATTAAGTTAGGTGTTGATAGTCTACACTGCAGTGAAATTTCAAAAGAAAAGCAAAATCTGCACTGCCAGCCAACACTTTTCAGCTAGAATAATGTGTCTTCCCCAAAATACTTAACATGGACATGAACCATGCCCAAAATGCTCTCTGGTCGCCATGGTAACATTTAAACATGCCTTTAAAATAAGATACACAAATACAGTAGAAATCGCCTAAGCTGGATTCAAATAGCCCAGTTTGGTGTCTAATATCCAATTTTGCTGCAATTTCTTCGGTTTTGTCTCCGGATTTGCTTCCACAAATTTTATAATCTCATATTTTTGCTCGTTAGTGCGAGTTTGTAGCTTACGCTTGCCTCCTGTGCTTGCCATGATTGTCTCTAGTGAAATGAACTGATATAAACACTAAAGCGATCTCCAGTTGTTGTTAGTGTGTGTAGTTGTGCATGAAGCACATGAGCCGATGCGTAGAAGTGGGTGAACGAGAGCTGAGGAGGGCTTCAGCCCTAAACCCATCCGACTTATGGATAACATTTAATTGGAAATGTATTACAATGGGATCAGATTTTTGATCCGAGGTAGGTGAAAATCCGACCGATTTAGATGATGATTTTATTGGAATTAATGTTAGGAAAAGTCAGGACCTGCAGAAGCCATTTGACAAGTGAAAATCTGATTTGTGTGACTTCAAACTGACAAAGCGCATGAAAAATACAACTCACCACAAAGCTGAATAAGTGTGAGCCCTGAGATTGTTTCTCTGCTGCTCATTTTTGCTTGTGGGTTGGCTGGGTTTGGCCTCCCTAAGTATCGGCCGGCACACACTAATACAAGCTTTGATTTCACATGGAGGCTGGCTGCAGAGCCACGGTGTCAAATACCGGAGAGTGTCAGCTTGATGGCTGGGTCTGCCTCACTGCTATCCCCGATGTTGCTAAATATAAATGGTAAATGGACTAGTTCTTATATAGCGCTTTTCTACTATAGTTGAGCACGCAAATTTTTAAATGAGCTTTATGTAAGTCAACCAACCTATTTCATTAGACAGGCATGGGAAGTGAAGCTTGTGGGTTTAATTTTAGCTGTCAAGTATCATGTGATCGAGGCATCTTGACACTCAAGAGGGAGTCATAGTCAGATGTAACGGAAAGAACCAGCCCATTTTTCTAAATAAAACATTGTTGAGACTCAAATAACAAGTAAAATGGAAATAATGTAAATTATTTATTCTTTAATTGTGGCCGGTCTGGGTCCAGGGGTTGGGGACCTCTCGTTTCGAGTACACAAAAAGTACATAAAATTACATTTAAAACTGGGAAAAGATTTTCATTCATAGCTTTTATGGGGTTAAAATATGCTATCAATCATTAGATGTTTCTTTTTATGTAAAGCTGCTGTATATTTTATAAAAGAATTGGAAACCCAGTCATAGTGGTTGTAGATGTTATTAAATAACTAAATTAATAAGTTAAATTAAATCTGGTTTGCTGCGGATTGTTAAAAAATAAAACCGCATCAGTTGCTTTAATGAACCAGATCTGCTGTGCAGATCCATGCTAAGGCTTATGGTTGGGAACTAATAACAGCAGAGAGTCAGTTGCTTGCTCTGTCTTCACTTTTTTTTACATTCCTTTTGTTTGTTGTTGTTGATTTCCTAGCAGTGTCAAAAAATTTCTGTCTGAGTCTAGCTCACAAGAAACCAACTGAAATGCAAAGCATTTGTGTCAGTAAATAAATTGCTCTGCTCAATGACACTTTGGTCAAATAGCTACTTACTAAAATCTATTTAACTCAACTCAACTTTTATTGTCAATTGCTGCCAACAAGATGGGCTGAATTACATTTTCCATGACCCACAGTGTGCAAAGAGCATGTTCAATCTAAAATATATGTTCTGGTTTGATTTGTGTGTTTATTGTAGAAGGTCTTTTTACACATGCAAGTATTTTCTTGGATTAAAACAATTATTTGGAAGCTGTATCAAAAACTGCACACAATGTGCAAAAACCTGGAAAAGTGTAACAGACTCCCATAAGAGTGTGTGACACCAGACTGAAACCAATTACACCTCCTCTAGCAGAGATTAAAAGGACGGATATCAAATCTTTCATAATGATGACGAGGCGGCTTATGTTTCCATGTAAAACACAGACTGCCTCTGTAACCAAAACAGCATGACTCATGCAGTTTGGGAGCAATAGATAGTGTGACAGAACAGGGCTGGAGGCTGTCTTTAATATTGGATGTGTGGCTGAAGCGGCCTAATGGCTTAACACTAGTCTGTTTGGGACAAGAATAGCCTCTTATCGGTGTATGTGTGTGTGTTCATGGATGTGGGGTGGGCTTGGGGGTGGAAGTTTGCATGTGTGTATTGTCATGCTTTTCAATCTACTACTTTTAAGTTAATAAGGATTTGCATATTGAGTCACGTAGCGTGTGTGTGGCAGGCAGGATTGGACCTCAACATAGGACTCTGGAGACACAACTTCAACTCAGAATTCACAGCTTCATTTGCTGAATCTTAAAGGGAAGTTACGAAACATAACATGGGCTTACTGTGAGCCAGAACTGCATCAATGTATCAGAAACTTGAAAAACACGGTACACTCAGGACACCAATGATGTGACACAGACCTGAAGAAAACTGAGGGCTTAAATACGTTTACCATGTAATTTGGAGAAGAAGACACAGGTGAACAGAACGCGACTACGGCTCAGTTTACACGAGAATGTTTTAAGGTGAAAACGGTAAAGTTTGGATACGTTCTTGTATAAACGGGGTCTAACAAGACAAACAAAGCAAAATTAAACACAATGCTCACACAGTAAGGGCCTAGCAAAATAAAAGAGGAAATGACTAGGTGTAGCAGAAATGCGGATGTGGCTGAGCCCAGTGAGGCAGGCACTTTTAATGTAAATTTGGGAGAATTTACATTAGAAGAAAATTATAATTGGCTCTGTGAGATAAGATTGAATGATTATACGCCGGTTGCTTTTGCACACAAAATTCACATCTCCTTTAAGCAAACACAGAGAATAGGCTCTTGAAAGCTAAACACTTACATGAAGCCATACATTTTATTCCTAAAAAAGCATGTTTAACATGCAGCCTGCCTGGATGCATGTAGTGTGAGCCTCTGTATTATACACAGATGCTAACCCTGCTTAGATGTTCCCTTGGCTCCAGTGTTCGGTGTCATAATGGGAGATGGACAAAAAAGTAAAGCAACAGAGAGGATGAGAGATATGGCAGATTGTCATGCTTTGATAGTGTTTATTCAGCGCTGCACTCTCTTCTCTCTGTTTGTGCACTAATAGAGCTCACTTATACTTTAACCCTGAGCGGACAACTTCTTTGTTCATTAATTTCTTTTTTTTTCTTTCGCCTATTTATGGTATAATTGTGCTATTGGTCACGAGGGCTTACCGTCCTCTCATCCTTGCTACTGCGATGTGCTTGCATTCACGGTGGAGCTCACCTGAAAATGAGCTGCTGCCTGAACAAATATGTCAGGATTCATGTATGAAAGAGCAGCGAGAGAGAGAAATTGACCTTGGCGTATGTGTATGCATGGGACAGATGTGAGGCAGTGAGGAGGGGGTGATGGAGAGGACAAGATAAAGAGAGCTCAGTGTTTGGTGATGAGGGTGCCTATGTGAGAATAAGAGTGCTGTGGGAAGGCTGCACTCTCTATGATTCAAAGGTTAGCTTAATGTTTATGTGAGGAAAAAAGAAAAAGATGTGCTATCTGCTAGCTTCAGTGAGGCAGTGACTTATAAAATTATGCATAATAAAATTATTTCAATTCCTACTTTGTCTACCAGTCTCTTTCTCTCTTTTACTTTGAATGTTCCTTAAATCTATAAACAATCTCCTGGTTTTACCTAAGTGATCACCTGTAACTGCTCTTTATTTGAGAGATGCATCATTGCGGTATCCATACTGTTCAGGGGAAACCACGTTTCCTATGCTTAGTCTGTGGAGGCAGAAGGTCCACACACAATTAAAAAATTATCACCATGACAACCAATTTCAAGCAGTTTGGTTTACTACAAATACAGAGAATAACAAAATATTTCTGTGACAGAGGTTTAAGGAACCTGTAGTGATCCCTGGTAACCCCTGGTCACTTGGGGAAAATGCATATTCCCTTATCAGTTGGTGAATAGCTGCAGAAGGTTGCTTGCTGTCAGTAGGGGAAATCCATCATTAATATGTTCTACTTCATGAGACTTCTTTGGTTCGTGGCAGGATGCTGCAGTTGCTTGGAGTTTGTATGGAAGGTGTCAACACGTCTGCAAACATCCGACATCTACTTGCTACGAGGTCGTGAAACAATGCAGAAAAAAGCTAATGCTGGATTTTGGATTTAGTTATTAGAGTTACACCCAGCACTTACAGGATTCAAATACGTAGCACTTATCTCTGCAGAAGACTGACTTTGTGTAGAGTTTGAGCTGTGGTTTATAACTTAGATAAGATTGTAGCAAATACTGTTCAATCAATTTCTCATAATATTGGCCTTTTAATTTTTGCTAAAGGCTAAAAACACAAAATCCAAAGCTTGAGTGAAATGCTCTGCCTAGTTTGTGTTGCTAAACTGTGGGTGACGGTGGCAGGAAGGTATTCCCTCTACATTCCTCTACAGATGAGAAAAACCTTCATACACACACACATACACAAATACGTGGCCTTTAGTAATTGCACTAAGCCTCTGTTTTTCCAACTAAAAGGGACACAGGGAATGAAAAAAGCCCTCATAGCCTACTTTTCCATGCCATTAATGCTACAACGCCTGTTCGTAAGTAACGTAAAAGTCTAAAGCAACTTTGTCCCATGTCTGTTTAAAATGTCCTAGTCCTGGCTTTTTCAAACCAGTCTTTTATTGTATCTCTATCCTGTTGTAATGAAATTGTGCATGAACAAAAGGCTGATCTTTGAATAATGACCAAATTCCTGACTTAAACGTAACCCTAAGTTTTTTGCTCATGTACAGTTTAAAATGTTTAGATATTAAAAAAACAAAACAAGCCTAATAGTAGTATGATATTTGTAAGAAATGTCATGACATCATATTTTTGGTGTGTGGTGTACTATTATATATTAAAATATACTCTTCAAATGTGTCCCTAACTGTCATTTAGGCTTTGACATTAGATTTGTTTGCTGAAGTGTCCTTTAGCAGAATCGACCAGCTATATTCTGCAGCTGAATCTAATATTCCTCTTTGGGAACACATAAATGTTATCCTCCAACTTGTGTTTATGTGTTTATGTTTCAGAAATGTAATACCTTGATGTCAAGCGCTATTGGCATGTCTTGTCTCTTTCTTTTTAAGTTTTTTCTTTACCAGAAAAACCTCCGAAATATTTCTCACTGACTCACATTTAAGATTTTTCACAGTTACTTGTCAGTGAGTGTCTTCTCTCCTCCATCTTTACCTGAAGACTCAATTGAGCTCAATTGAGCTTTTCTGTTCTGTTACAACATAACCTTTCAAACTATTTTTGTCAGGTTATGTTGCCTCTTCTAGCAAGGTTAGGAAGTGGAAAATTTACACTTAAAATCCTTCGAAGTCTGTGCCTCACATGAGTGTATGGAAGTCTTAACTAATACAGTGTTATGAGTTGTATTTTTTTATTACAAAACCCACAAATATGGTGCTAGTGAGGTTTTACGAAGTGCTCAGTGCCCCAATGAAAACAATGAAAGATTTCAACTTCAAAAGGTCACTGTCGATTTGGTTGTGGTGCAGTCTCCAACACAGTTTTCCCTCCTGTATCACTGGCATCACAGAATAGATATATCATAGTGGGCACAATGGAACAATTTAAAAACACTGAATGTAACTGACACCAAATATAATAAGGGTGGATGTGAATAAAAAGAATCCTCCTCATGTTCTCCCCGTGTCTACGTGGGTTTCCTCCCACATTTTCAAATGTTAATGTCCAAAAAAGAATCCTCCTGACTTTTCTGATGTCACCAGAAAGTACATAAAATGTTGCTCTGTAAAAAACGCAAGTTTGCATTCATTCTGTGTTAGGAGAATTGTTGCTTACATTATTTATTAGGAGCACGGATTTACATTTGCATAAATGTAAAATGTTCATTAATTCCATCTTTTGGCTTTTAAGTGAATAATAACTGAATAAATTAGTTCCACTATGCAGTGCAATGTTTGACCAGAAGCAACAATGTTACCGAAGCGTCCATTTTGACTTGTTCAGCACAGGTGCAGCAATGTTCATAATAATGGTACCACTCCAGTTCAGTTAGTTGTTTCAGTAGCTTGCTCTGGTAGTGTTAGAGCTGGCTTATTGGAACACTCCATAGAACATAACCATCATTAGCATTATTAGATGCACCTGTGCTCTTCCCGTTGTGACAAATATGTGAAAATGTTTGCTGGAAGAAAGGATTATTGCATGTTTTTGTAGGATTTATGTTCTTCTAAATCATTATTAAACACAGATTTTTTTAGATTTTCTTTTTTTAATTAAAAAAACAAATCCTGTTAGAGAAGCATTGTATATCATAAAAAATGAAGCAGAGCTGCGAACGTTTCTAACTGGCACACACACGCACAGACACACACACGCACGCACACACATGCACACACACAGACACACATACACACACACACACACACTTCATCTTATGTGTGTCATTTTGGCTTTGTTCATCTGGTTTTAGATTTCATCCCATCACTCAAAAGCAAATTACAGTGGCACACATATCGTCTGATCATCAGCTTCCTAATTGTTCATGTGATTTCAAACCGGACTCATGATGGAGAGTCAGTTATTTTGGTATCACATGTATGAAAAGCACATCACATGGCTAATCTTCTGTTTCAATCTTCTCATTTACGCTGTTTGTGTTAGGCTACGACAGTTCATGAAACCACAGAAAGCAATGTCATGTGTGCTATCAAAGTGATCTCCAGCCCATATGCAAATCTGACTTGGTTTCAGTATTTTGATTTTTCCGTAGAATAATTAATCTGTGTTTCAGGTCAGTGTGATTTTTTTTCTGCTTATCTTTTTGTCATAGTAGTAATAAAACTTTTCAGTGTATTGACCCACAGGTGTATCTTTTTTTTATGGCTACCCCAGCCTTTTTGTATTCCACCTAAAGACATTCAAAATCACATCATGTACCCTATAGAGGAAGCAGTAGACTAGAAGCAGTGTATCTTTTTACTGTTGCTCTCTTTAAATATGGCAGGTAAATTGCTTGAGTGGACCTTAAACTGACCCCTGGCCAACATGCATTAGGACTGGACTGATGTAATTGGCCTTACTGATTTTAGTTCATGTTTAGGTGTAATGATAATTAAAACACAGTTATTATTGATGAGCAGAAAAATGAAGGGCTGTGTTCTAAATAGTTGGGGTGAGGACTCGGTGATGGCAGAGCCAAAACTTTGAGTCATCCATCCGCACCAATTATGAACTCATTCTGACAGGCTCTCTCCCTCTCATTCCAAATAAATTAACACTCCTAGTTAACAACCACATATAACAACCACATCAGGAGCAAAATAAGATGTTAAATTCAATTTGCAGTAAATTGTGTGGCACAGACCTTAGTAAATCACATTTGTGTGATGCATTTAAATACTCTCCTCCCAAAATTGTGTGCTTGAAAAGTCCTACAAGAACATATGCAACAAGGGCACCATAGCTCATCAGTGACTCCCAACAGTAGCTTTTTAGCATCAAATGAGGATTTTGCAGTCACGCAGGCAAAATGTAAGTCTGGCCAGCAGAGACAAAACAGAGAGACAAAAACTAGAAATTTTTCTTATTTCTCCCCTGTCCTCCCACTTGTTACCCAGAAACCAGTCTCAGTATGTCATGCTGTAGGATGTCTCAGTTCCTGAAATGCATGTGAAGGGCAGAAGACAAAAGAGAGATGAGGTTTGCTGAAGGAGCTATTATTAAAGAGTTAAAGGTGTATGTTTCTGGAAGTGCCACACAGCTGGATTATACAAACCATGGCGGCAGGATGACGTAACACGCAACTCATCTTATTTTTTCATATGTTGTTTCAGCTATTTAAGGTGACCAAACTGTCTGTCAAATTGTGCCATGTTGTGAATGTCTATAACAAGTCTATAACAAAAGCAATTTATGATACAATCATGTCATGTGTTTAATTGACATCACTTTGAAATGAGGCTGAGGACATTGCATTTTGTTAAATGTCTACTCCTCTTTCCTCGTGCTTCCTCTTCGTCTCCCTCATTCGCGTCTTTGGTGAGAGGCAATAAGACAGAGAGGAGGAGTCAGGTGCAATTATGAAATGAGGAAGTGGGTAGGAATCACATGAGACACAAGGAAAATGTGCAGCACAAGAAAAATATTAAATAAAAACTGTAACCAAATGTTTAACAAAAATAAAAAAAAATAACACAATGACAATTGGAGGACACTTACATGAGGATAACCTCGCACAGAATTTGTGCAGAAGACAGTTTAGTAATTTCAGCACACTGAAATATTATGTACAGTAACACTGCAGTTACACTGAGTGCTTGTTTAAATGAAAATGTGATATGCTGTGCTGTCTCTTACTCTTTGCACTCTGTCCTGTTTCCCAAAGGTGCCAGTGGAGAACAGAGAGATGAAGACTTTATCTCTCCTCTTCCTCCTCCTCCTCCTCCTTGCCTCAGGAGCCTGTGACGACGTCAAGTACATCTCCAAGAGGAACTCAGGTAGGATGAAGAGCGTTAGTATTTGTTGTCTTGTGGTGCACTCTCCTTTGTTGAAAACGAGCCTCTCTCTCTTGAACGTTCTCTGGCTTTTTATTTTTGGAGCTTATTGTTGCTCACTGATATTCCCTTTGTTTTTCTTTCTTTGTTTCACTGCCATCCTTTTTCACTGCCAGCACTCTTCAGTCTCCTTGCGATAATGCTACCTCTTGTCTTTTCTCATTATACTCCACCTCACTCTTAGTCTCCCTTTTGCTGTCAAATACAGGGTGTCTCTCAATGTTCCCCAGCAATTTTCTTTGCTCTCGTCCTTTCTGATACATTGACATCTCTTAAGTTGATGCAATGGATACTCGCGCCTACTTTGCTCAAGCTGTTTTTTTTCTCTTCCACAATCACCACCTCTGCCTTTCTCAGATAACACTCCTCTCCAAACTCTATCTCAGAGCTCAGAATGGCTGTTTCTCCATTTCCATCCCTCTCCTTTTCTGCTGAGGGGGTGTAATGATCGCTGCTGTCATTGTTGTTGCCGCTGTGCTTATTTGTGTATCGGCAGGCGAGGTGATGATGGATCTGCTGATACTCTTTTATTCATAATCGATTTGTTGTGTCTCGCTGATCACCTTGACAGAAGGAGTTTGATTAGGTTATTGATGTGTGGCATCAATAGTTTTGTATGATACTGTATGGTGATCTTAGTGCAGTTCTGGGTAAAGGTTTTGAGTCATCCCTCATTTCTGTGCTTTGCTTTAAAGGAGCGAGGCCCTAGACTTTCTGAAGCACCTTCAAAGTTTGCTTGGTTTTTTTTGGACACTGGCTGTTTTATCATTGCCAGTTCAGTCCCTGTACCTGACCATTTTCACAGAACTGTTTTTTTGTTGTTAAACCACTTAACACTGACCTCAGAATCATTCAAGCACAAAAAAGGCACCTAACTCAAAGGATGCACCAGTGTGGTGTCAGACAACTTAGCCAAGAACACATTTTTAAATTCTATCTTTAGGCACTTTGTAGCAGGCTTTTACAACAGCACATCCTTTCCCCACATTTGTTAATTGAATCTATTAAAAATGCCAAAGATAACACAGTGTGATAGACATAAAACATTATTTATGCACCAACAAGGTGATTCCCAAAGAGCTATTAGCTGAAAACTTGGCATTCCTTGGTATACTGTGCAATGTGTTCTTTAAAAAAATTGAGGAAACTGGGCAAGCTGAGGGCAAAAGCTTTCAAGTCTGAAAAATTGTCTACAGCAGGTAAAACAGTATGAGAAAAAAAAAATCAGCAAATACCTGACACAGGACCTGAGAGATGCATCTGGCCCTTCAGTTGATCCATCTACTGTTTTCTAAAACCTGATCACAATTGTTCTCAGTGGAAGGCTGGCTGTCAGGGAGCCATTCTTAGGGAACGAAAACATGGTGAAAAGGCTGAGATGTGTCAGTTTACACAAGAACTGGACTGAAAATCAATAAGAGGTCTTATGGAGGGATGAATCAAACGTGAAATTTTTGTATGTACGGAGGAGAGCAGTACAACAGTGAGTGTATCTCCAAAACACGGTGAAGGCTCTGTCACGGTTTGGGCTGCATTTCAGCTTGTGGTGTTGGGGATCTTGTAAAAACTGATTAAACTATGAACACAGAAAAGTACTGCCAGATTTTGAGACATTTTGCAATACCATCTGGAAAGCATCTGACTGGCAAGAGCTTGATTTTTCAGCATGACAATGATCCAAACACAGTGAAACACTATCAGTCATGGATTGGCCTCCCCAGACCCCAGACTGCAGCATTATTGAAGCATGTGGGGTCATCTTGACAGAGAAAAGAACCAAATGCAGCCAACATCCAAAGAAGAACTTTGAATGTCCTTCAAGAAGCCTGGAGAACTATTCCTGAAGATTACTTAAAGGAATGAGAGAAGGCTTCGTGCGAGAGTTCAGGCTGTGCTGAAGATCAAATAGTGACTTTCAAGATAGTTATTTGTACCAACTCTGATTTTGGATTATGTATTGTATTTCCATTTATGTCTCCCATTTTCCTATCCAAGAGTGACTGAAGACTTTTGCACAGTACGGTATGTGTGACCTTGAGGTGAGCTGCATAGCATTTTGACTCCCTTTCATGCTGCCTTTGTTCTTGAACAGAGCATTTCATGTGTAGTGTTACACTCAGGGAATCTTTAATTATAAATATTACTTTCAGCATCTGTAGTT